>JAVJIF010015505.1:0-85589 GCA_038442645.1 Agave tequilana | reverse complement strand
GGAAACTGGTAGAAACTCTCTTGAAAAATCTTATAAGACATAGCCCCCAAAACTCCAATTTATAGGGCTTAGGAAAAACTAGCTGTTGGGTTCAAAAACTGCCCAGAATGGGTTGTCAGTCGACCGGTCAACGGTCAGATTTTCGACCATTTAAGCCCATCAGTCGATCGCCCGGTCGATTGCCTAAGACAAATGCCTGTCGGTCGACCGAGGCAGAACAAGAGAGCAAACTCTCTGGTCGGTCGACCGACCGGTCGACCGTGTGGTCGACGGTCCAATGGCCAAAGCCTTGCGCATGTCCTGTGCACATCCGTCGACTGACCGATCGACCGAGCTCTAATCCGGTCGACTGCCAGAAGGCTCAAATAAGATTTTTTTTTTAGGGTTTAAAATGTAGCTTGTTAATTCCCTAAAAATTCCAATAAAACTCCTTAAAATCCACAAAAATAGGTTCATATAAATATTTGAAGTATAAATATACGTGATCAAAATTCAACACATATTTCAAACTAATTTAAACTATTTTGAGCCTTGAAAATTAAAACTTAAATCGAAAACCGTATTTTTCATAAATCAAACTTTGAAATGAAAAAACCATTTTCTCCAAAACTTTTATAGTTACAAAACAGGATATTGAAACACTTTTTGAAGCATAGTGCGTATGGATAGAATCCTATACACATATAAATGATATATCTATATTTTTGACATTAAATCCAAAACTAAGTTTCATTAAAAACAAAACTTTGAAACCATAAACTAGAATCATCAAAATAAGTTTTTCTAAGCAATATGAATCATCAATGTATATGGATGAACTCCAATATACACATAAACTATGTAAACTATTTTTGATGAAATCTATTCATGAAACTAAAAGATGTATTTTTGAAAATCCGAAACGGTTTAAACCGAAATCAAAACTTTTGAACTTGTATGTGTACATACTTGAGCAAATCAAAACTAATTATCCTTACACAAGAACTAAACTAAAACTAAACAAAACTAGATATAAGTCTTCTTCTCCAAGTCGACTTGATCCAAAGTCGATCCAAGAGCTTGACTCCATCCGAGTGCTAGATGTGATCTTGACGCACGAGCTCTTGAATCAACACGTGTTAGCTTCCAAACTAAACTTTGAATTCTTTATTGAAGCTAAACACCTACTAAGATCTTGATCAATAAGTGAAACTATATAAACACAAGATCATTAGTAACTTAACTTCATAAGTTAGTCATCATCAAAACTAAGACGAAGAGCCTTTGGGCTAGCATGCCTCTCATTCGACTTGTCCCTTGACCGACATCCTTGTTGGTGCTCTTTGTTGGGACCGGTCGGCCAGGCGGTCGACCGAGGTTCGGATCTACATATATATCAGGCTGTTGTTTGTAACCCTAGTTCCTATTTTCTTTTTCCACTGTCATTCACCTCTTCTCTACCCAACCTCTCTTTCACATACAAATACACCCAAATTCCTAAAATTTCCCCTATAATTCTTCTAAATCTCCTATCTACCACTCATCTACAACCTCTAGGAGAAGGAATTTTAAGATTTCTCTAGGTAAACTCTTTCTTAATTCTTTATCTATTTATTCTTTAATTTACTCAAAAAAATTCTATGAATTACTTCTAATCTGTGCTATTATTCCCTGTTAATTCATTCATATTGTCTAGCCCTTTCATCCTGTCTACCAAACATCAAAGGATTGAAAAAATCTAAACAAATTAAATCCTCATCTAGATCTAAGGATGAATTTGTATCTGATAATGCTTTGTATAAACACTCTATCATTTGTAACAAGCGAGTTATCTCTAGTAGATTTGTTATTTTAGCCAATTTGCCCACTTGAACCTTGCTTCCCTTCTCAAGACTAGCTCCTTAGATTACTTTGTAACTATTAAGGAACAAGTCTAACCTGAATTGGTTCAATACTTCTACTCCAATCTTTCATTCCATGACAATCGTATTAAATCTCTTATTAGGAATGTTGATATCAATCTCTTTCTCTTGAAAGATTTTCTAGGAATTTCAAACTGTCATGTATAGGTGTAAAAATCTTTCATATAGACCTTCATGATTTTAAGTATCGTGATGGTGAGAATGCTCTCACCGCCTCTCATCTTCTCCATGATGATGATAACCCGGGCCTTGTAAGGAATGAGGAGGTGAAGCATTACACACTTATTGCTCAAGTCCTCGTAAAGATCATTTTTCATAACCTCCTACCTAAATCAGAAGAATATAGTCATGCTCGTGGTTGTGCACCCCTTCTCATTTATTGCCTTTTACGAGGCATTAAAGTGAATATCCTTCGTCTCATCATCGATGCCATGCTTTCCAATCACTTGATGATTCCTAGTAGTTATCTCCCATACAAGATGATTTTTACTCGTCTATTCAAGCATTTCAAGACTAATTTTTTTGATGAGAGAGCTGTAGCCCCTTCTATTGATATCGACTGCACCCTCTTGAAGAGGATGCATGTTGGTCATTGTGTTCAGGCTCCTCCCCATCTTACCTCAGCTCTTACCTCACCTTCTGCCTAGCCTTTTGCCTCTGATTCCTCATCTTCAGCTGTCGATCCATATGCAGGTATCATAACCCAACTGAGTGATCATTCTCTGGGCATCATTCATCCACAAAGAAGATCTTAGCGAACCAGAAAGCGCTTCGGAGCGAGCAACAGAACAACATGTCTTATGCGTGCTCCTCCATCAGATATCTTCAGCGTTGCAACGACTATAGCTTTTCAGGTATTTATCATATCAATAGTGATGTCAACCATAGGATCCATGCAGGCTGGTTGAAATAGAGGAGCATAACTGGAGTTTTATGTGATCGTAAATTCTGTTATCGCTGAAGAAAAAAATTTTATCGGACTGCTATTAGGCCAGCTTTATCATATGGCACAGAATGTTGGGCTATAAAGAGATATCATGCCCAGAAAATGAGTGAGCAGAGATGTGAATGTTTCGTTAGATGTGTGATAACACAAGGAGAGATAAGGTGAGACATGAGGATATTCATACTAAGATAAGTATAGCCCCTATAGAAGAGAAGATGAGAGAAAACCACCTATGATGATTTGGTCATGTGTGACTAGACCTATAGATGCGCCAGTCTGACGAGTAGAGCATATCAAATTAGGGCAAGTTAAAAGAGCGCACGAGAGACCGAAGAAAATATGGATGGAGTTAATACGACAAGATATAGAGGCTAAAGGTCATAATGAAGACATATTACTCGATAGGAATGAATGGAGAAAGCTGATCCATGTTCCTGATCTTGCGTAATTTTTGGTTCATGTAGCCTACCCAAAATACTTGGGACAAATGGCTTAGTTGTTGTTGTTGTTTGAACTCTATGTGTTTTGTCATCATCAAAAAGGGAGAGATTGTTGGCCCAAAGGTCATTTGCCCTAGTTTTGATGATCATAATCTCATGTAGTTATTTATTCTAACATTTCTATCTATATAAGTTTAAGGTAACAAGGTAACAAGATTGATTTCATGTCGAGTTTGGCTGCTCCATAAAGCTCACAAGTTTATGAAGCCCCCAAGAATTGATGATCCTACAACTAAGATAACAAGATCGGATCATAGAATTCATTCCATGAGACAAGCTCCAAAGGATTCTTTTTGCAAAAGAAAAGCAATTTTTTTTAATGTAAGATTTCTTTGGTTTGTTAAAACTAAGAATTGGTGATATAGTTAGCTCTGGAGATTGACACACACACAAAATATTATTTGAATTTTGGCTTCAAGAGTTTTTAAAGATGGTTTTAAAAGAATGCAAAATAATATTTATTTACATTATGTATTTTGAGAAAAAAATTTATATTTAAAAGAGAGTTTGCTTCTCAACAAAATATTATTTCTATCTCTTAAAACTTTGTGTTGATCTTTGATCTCACAGTTTTGGACTTCACAATATTACATGAACTATATTTTGATCTTTTTTGGTGAAAAATATTGTAATACACTATTTGAGTATTACCAAAAAATAATAATAATAAATAATAAAAATGGTAACTTATATACGGGCGCTGGGGATCGAACTCAAGTCCCCAGCAAGGGAGAGGAGAGAGTAGACCATAATGCCACATTGGCGTGTAATCCAAAATACTCGAATTTAAATTTGAACCTAATAAGCTAGTCAACCTATAATTTTCAATCTAAACCGAATCTCCCTTAGATTTTTTAACAATCTTCAATTCTTATCTGAACTACTAAATTAAGCAATCTAAACCTAACTGGAATTCAGGTTTTTAAAATATCTAATAACCTATATAAAGACCCAAACTCTTTCTTTCTCTTCTACCTCAAGAGAAAATCCTAATCCAAACTCTCCCCACTTTCTTTTTCTCTTTTCTTCTCAAGAGGATTGTGAACGAAAAGGGGTTTCGAGGTACAGGGATTGAGGAGCAAACAAAGAGGAACAACTCAATTAAGTAGATCTAAATTGTGAATTTAATTTCAGTTTTTTTAAAAAATTAAATTAGAGCCAAAAATAATTTATTAATTTCAGCAATCTGCTACTCAACTTTCTATACCTGTATGATAAAACTCACCACAATAATTATTGGTTCCTAAAAACTTATCTAATAAAGTTTTTGTTTGATCATTATTTTAATACCCACAAAGCCTTGATTTGAACAAATCAAATCCAAGAAAGTAAACCCGTTTTCCATAATTAATATGATACAAATAGTCTAATCAATACCATGTCTATACTAGGGCCATCTATGAACTTTTGTATGCATCAAAAAAAAATTTCAACTGAAATACATGTGAGGATGTACAAATACATATCTAAATTTACACACCCTTTTAAAAGTTTCTACAATTTAAAAATTTGAAAACAAAAGGAAAAAAATAGCCGCTGCTGCACAGACCGACTGGGTTTGTGCAGAGCCAGGTTAGCCAGGCCATACTGGGCCTGGCTGGCCCGGGCTGGGTTGCACAGTGTACCAGCCCCCTGTGCAGCAGTTCCCAAAGCATATAAAAAATCTGCTAATTATAGAGGCCCACAAGCCTGTTTCCAGTCTTGCTCTGGATGCACTGCCTCTTCTGGATCCATACACGCATGACAGAACCCGACCCAACTAAAAAATCCAGATTTGAGCTGCAGAAAAACAATTAAAATAATTAGTTAAAAATATCAAAAAATAGAGAAAAATATAATAACAGTCTACAATACTTCTACTTTCTATGGTAAAATTTTCAGAAGAAAGCAATATAAATTAAATCAGATTACCCCTTTAAAGTCAGTTTTCCTTAATGGTAAATTCGAACCCGTTAAGAAATTAATGTTAAAAAGTCTTTAAAAACCCAACAAAAGAAAACTTAAAATTAATCAAATTAAACCTATTAATTTCATGTAATCCAGAGGATCATATTCCCAACCTTAAGCTAATTAATCAAGATTTAAAAAATAAAATAAAATAAAATAAAAGATCCTAACAATTTCTATTGAAATAATTTAAGTAGATTTATGGGATCCTAGGATTTCAGTGCTTTGCATTGTGATCTAGTTCAGGTGAGTGCTTTTTCCTCCTTCAGCGAAATAAAAAATTTTGTGATAAGTGATTTTTTTCTTTATGTAATTATGCTATAAAGGTGATTTAAATGATTAAGCTAGTTTTCTAGTATTTAAAAATTTTATAGTTTCATGAATTACCTCCATGTATTATCTATAGTATATTTATGTATTCCTGCATGCAATAAAGTTCACTTGTTCTTAGTAATAAATTTTGATGATCACTACATGACATCGGTTAAGACTTTACCACTAAAACTCACCGGATGACATTTGTGACATTTATCAGATGGCTATCATGTCCATGTTATCTAACTACTGGAAAAAATATTGTGATACGGTAACAACATCGTCCTGCTTATTATATTCACTGACATATATATATCCTGTTATATATGTATCATGATTTCACTATTGATGTTGTTATTGTTGTCATTACCGAGCTATCCTAGTAAATTTTAAATAACATGTACATTAATAATCTTGATAACTAATGATATGATATTAAACAACTTACACTGTGATTAGGAAAATTGATGGAGGAGACAGCGTCTATAATTTGGGTGGACCTAGGATTTAGGTTACGCAACCGAAAGAGGGTTCCACTGCAGGGTTCCCGTAGGGTGACTAGCACATCGTCCTGTTCTTGTTCCTGTTATGCATGTTATACATATTACCTAACCTATTATACATATTCCTGACTACCTTGCGGTAGGGCCTGGTTCAGCGTCAGGAGTCTGGGCCATGGTCCGGGTATGCACGGGACCCACCTAAAACACAGACAATGTCTCCAATTGATCAGTTTTAATAACTGAGGACCTCGATTGGCATGTGTAGTAGGCGTAGTATGGGATGCGTCTATTACATATGGCAATTGGTGTTCGCTGACATAATTAATAATAAAAACTGAATTCTTTCATTGACATTATAAACTAAACCTGACATCTACCTGCATGTTATGATAGATATTGATTATACTCATGACCTAAGGTACCCCTGACTATATCACTGACTGGCTTAGTTACTATTCATTTATTGCTTGGCATGTTATTCCAACATTATCATGTATATTTTTCTTTCATAATATGCTTACACGTTACATGCATGTGCACCTTTCCTTTTTATTTTACCACTCACTAGGTTGCTTATTGACGACCCTGAGTTTGCTATACTCAGATCCAGATCCAAGGACATTGCAGGATCAGGAGTACTTTGAGCGCGTTGTAGATCTCCAGTAGACAATTCTTAATTCAGTTCGTGAGGACTTTTAGTTTTTTTGGTTCTATTCTTGTTATGCTTATAATAAGTGAACTTTTAAGATATTATTGTACTTACTTTTGAATGCTGGAATAAATTGTGAACTTTATGTTTTGAGAGGCTTAGCGTATTTATATTGAGAATATGCCGCTGACTCTCATCACGTACCCAATTTTGTGTATTTTGGGAAGTGGGGCGTGACAGGGTTTTCTTAAATGATTTTATATTGTTGTATAATTATGTTACAAAAAGTTACTGAAATGATATTTGAGAATATTTGCACTTGCATCATTTTCTTATTTGTTGTTATCAGTTACTTGTATCATTTCATAAGACCATCTGATATATTATACCAGTATGTTTACCTATATTCCTTCATGAGACATTGTTGAGTGCTAACATTTTTGTTTAGTTGATCTATGTCATTTCATATGTAGTCATCTACTACTATTGATTCATGATTAATTGTAGTATATCTTAACCCAGATTGGATCTTGTAATTGACCTAGTTGTGAGAAATCTTAGAATATAAATTGATTGATCTTGAGGTTGATTGGTTCGTGATTGAGGTTAAAGGTTCATATTTATAAATAAATAGTATATTTATTGAGGTAGTTATCAGATATTTATTTTTGATGATACTTCGGATGAAAATTCATTTAGACAATAAAGATGGATTAAATAAGATGTTACCTTAAAATTGATTTATCTTGATGCTTGAATTTACATATGGACCTAGAGTTCAACTTGAGATTTACATGAATATCTTACCTTGATTTTGATCTATCACATAATACTGATTTTGGATTATTAGCTGCAAGTATATTATTTAGATATATTCATTGATAAATTATCTGAGTAATAATATTTATTGATATCGAGGTTTGAGTACAGAGAATTTTTAGATTTCATGTAGCTTGAGGATGTCCCACTCCTTAGTTATTATCTTAATTGGGATTGAAAATATTGGTGATGTAAATTAAACTAATTATATTTAGATCTTAGATTTGACTGGTTCATGATGGTAGTTATACGAGTTGATATCTGAGTGACATTATCAGTAGATTTGATTATTCTTATTGATGGTAAAACAGGTGAGAGTTTGGTTAGATATTGGTGATTGATTAATTTGGAGATTCTTTATTAAAAGAAAGAGATATTAGACTTGGATTTGTTAGTAGACTCGATTGAGTTGGACTTGGCCTTGGGTTGAGGAATAGGCATATATTGGTTTGACTTGACCTGGTGGCATGTATATGCATGAATAACTGGTTATTTAGATTTCTAGATCTTGTGTTTAAACTTAATGGAAGTGAGAGTATATGATGGTCTTAATTAAGATTGGATAGTGATGATTAATTGGATATAGATGATTATGTATTTTATATATTGAGACTTGGATATATCGATGACTTTGAGGGTCTGAGTTAATTAATTTTGTCCGGATTATCCTATTCATGCCAGTAGGTCATTATTTATTCTGAATATCATGATTTACCTGAAGAAATTCACTGATTATACATGACATTTACCTGATAATTATAATGTCCATGTTATCATAATTGCTGGGAAAATATATTCTATACAGTAATAACATTCTCATGTTATACTTGTTACATGTCCTGTTATACCGGTATCCTGTTCACTGACATTATATATCCTGTTATACTGGTATCCTGATTACACATGTTGACGTCATTACCGTGGCTATCACTGAGTTGTCTCAGTAATCTAAGTAACATGCACATTAAATAATCTTGATAAACTGATAACATGATATTAAATAACTTACACTGGGATTAGAAAAATTGATGGAGGAGATAACGTCTGTATTTTGGGTGGACCTAGGATATAGGTTGCGCAGCCGAAAGCGGGTTTCACTGCAAGGTTTCCGTGGGGTGACTGGCACCCGTCCTGTTCTTTTTCCTGTTATACATGTTCCTGACTACCTAGCAGTAGGGCCTAGTTCAGCGCCAGGAGTCTGAGTCATGACCCCGGGTATGTACGGAACCCACCTAAAGCATGAACAATGTCTCTAACCGATCAGTTTCAATAACTTAGGACCCTAATTGACAGTGTAATAGGCGTAGTATGGGATGCTCTATTACAGATGGCTATTGGTGTTCGCTGACATAATAATAATAAATAATAATAATAATAATAATAACTGTTCATAATGTACTGTAATTGATTATCTTTGCCTGATACATGTATGTATGTTGAATACCAGATACTACACCTGACCTGATTGGACATCTGACTCTAAACTGACTGAGTCTACCCGCCTGATATATAGATTGTGATAGACACCTGATTGAATACCTGACTGGACACATATTCTACTGTGTGCTATCCATATTACTATTTATTTGTTTTATTCATGTCATTTCTTATTCTAGTATATACATTTTCTTTATCTGCTCACATGTTATATGCACATGCACTTTCTAGTTTATTCTCACACATTCACTAGGAGTTTTGACTCTCTGGATTTGCATATCCAGATTTGTGGCTATTTATTATTGATTAGGTATTTGGAGAGGACTACATGCGTTACGAGGAGATGGATTCTTTCTTTTCTTGATTATAGGTATATTTGCTCTTTTATTCATATTATTTTTTGATTCTATCTATATCATGTCCAGTTGTCATTTCTTTCCTTTATTCATCTGCTATCATTGTGTTAGATATTTATATATCATATTGCAGTAATATTAATTTATCATAGTAGATTTTATAGCTCGTTCAGATTACTTTAGGCTTAGCGTGTATGCGTGAGGTATTTTTCTCGCGTAAATATTGTTGGCCCAAGGTTGCAATCACTCGTTTTATTGAGTTTTGATGATTTCAAAACATATATAGTTATTTGTACTAATCATGTTTATTGTTTAGTGTGTTTTAGGGTTCTAAAGATTCATGGAGTTTTCTTCCCTAAAGGAAGGTTGTTTTGACTCAAGTCGGTTCATTTCGAGTTCAAGAATCAAGCTTGTAAGATCATATGGAGAAGCCCACTTGAAGACTTTGTAGTCACCTAGAACCTATGTAAGACTTAGTTTATTAAAGTTTGAGGTTGTGGTAAATTGGCTCTAAAACACATACACACTTTTCAAAATACTAGTTTTTAGTTTTGATATTTGTTTTAAGTTCATGCTTTGGTCTCTATACATGATTCAAATTTTTACAAATTTTATATCTTGTTTATATCATGTATATCTATCTTTTCAACATGATACTTAGCCATATTTCCCTACAAAATTATTTTGAAATTTTCCCAAGTTCAGAAAAATCCTACTTCAAAATCTGTTTCAGGCCTGGCGGTCGACCGGGACAGTCGACCGGACCTATTCCAGGCCAGGACGGTCGACCGCCCGTCGACCGAGTCCTGTGTCAAGGACGTGCACGCTTGTGCACGTTTGTCGGTCGACCGACCGAAACAGCTTGCTCTCTGTTTTTTGTCGGTCGCCCGACCGTTAAAAACTGTGTTTGCCCCTTTGCGGTCGGTCGACCGACGGGTCGACCGCGGCCAACGGCTATATGCCAAATGGGCTGCCGGTCGACCGGGCCGGTCGACCGATAGCCTGCCTAGAGCCCAATAGCTCTTTCCTCTTTGGTGATTTTCTGAAAAACTGTTTTTGGTACTTTTTGTTTGGCAGAGTTTTCTGATCTTTTGGGGACTAATTTTGGACCATACAAACTTAATTAAATCTTGTTTTAATCCCCTCCTCTCCCTATAAATAGAGAGGGTTGGTCTCTTGCAAAAACACCAAGAAAAATTCCTAGTTTACAAGTTTTCAAAAGAAAGAAAAAGTTTCAAAGCTCTCAATTCTCCATTGCTTTCTTGGCCATTGTTTTTCAGTTGTGTTTGCAAGCATTTTACATTTACAACTGAGTTTGTTTTTCTCACTACACTTCTAGAGCCAAAAATCCCATCCTCATTCTATAAGGAAGTTGTAAAGAGAAAGTTTGTAAGAAGTTTGTGATCCTTTTGGTGATCACTTAGCTACTTGTTCCTTCTTCTTGTTCTTGTTGAGATACCTCTTCGGTAGAGATTTGTAAGTGGTGGAGTTCGGTACTCCGGTCTTCGGTAGACCTTGTAAAGTCCTCGGTGGATAGTGGAAACCCTTCACGGCGGTGAAGGCGGGGAGTAGAGCGGTGGCTCGAACCTCGAAACAAATACCTTGTGTTTGCGATTGCTTTTGTTCTTGCTCTCTATTGCTCTTTACTTTTAGCTTGTGTTGTTGCTTTCAATTCTTGTGATATATCTTGTGTGCACTTCATTATTGCTTCAAATTCATTTCTTGCTAACTTGTCGATCATTACTCATACAACAAGATTGCAATACGCACCTCTAACTCTTATCTAGAGGAATCACGAGGAAGGAGTTCAGAGCCCTTCACCGGGTATTCGGCTTCTAGTCTTGTTTTGGGAGATCGTTGCATCATACATTCATACTTGTTTTAAAAAGATTGTTAGATTAGAATTTACACCTATTCACCCCCCTCTAGGTGTTTTCAATTGGTATCAGAGCTTTGCTCTCTAGGATCTTGGCTTAACAATCTTAGAGAGATCCTCTATTTGCTAATCATCATATTCATTTTTTCATACTCTCTCACTTAGTAAAAATGGCCGATGGAATTAAGACCCCCCAAAGTTTGATGGCCTTAACTTTCCATATGGAACGTTAAGATGACCGTTTTCTTGCAATCCCTAGGAAGCTGGGTTGCAAAGGCGGTGACCAAACCATTTAGTGCACCCACCGGTGATGAGTCCACTTGGTCCGAAATTGAGACCAAAGAATTTGATGCTAATGCTAGGGCTCATTATGCATTGCTCCAAGCACTTAATGATGATGATATTTCTAGGGTTATTCATTGTAAATCCGCACATGATATTTAGACACACTTGCTTGTCACTCATGAGGGAACCTCACAAGTGAAGAGGGCTAAAATAGACCTTCTTCGTTCCCAATATAAAATTTCTCTATGCAAGAAAATGAAACCATAGATGATATGGTTACAAGATTTACCAAGATTACTAATGGACTTTCTTCTCTAGGTGATGCTATTGACAACGACCAAAGAGTAAGAAAGATCATCCGGGATCTCCCTCCTTCTTGGGAAGTAAAAGCTACTACCTTGAAGGAACTCAATGACAATGAGGAGATGGAGCTTATAGATCTCATTGGGAACCTCAAGACCCATGAGATGGAGAGAAAAGTAAGAGAAGAAATGGCTCCCTCTAAGAAGAAAGCTATAGCCTTCAAAAGTCAATCCTCATACTCCGACGAAGACGATGAAGAAGAAGATGACGAAGAGCTCTCACTTCTTGTGAAGAATGTTCGGAGGATGTACAACAAGGCAAAGTTTCAAGGTAGAAGGAGATGGCAAGGTGGTAAAGAAGAGAAGAAAATTATTTGCTTCAATTGCCAAACGCCGGGTCATATTGTTGCGGAATGCCCGGATAAAGTCAAGCCTTCCACCTCCAAGAAGCCTTACAAGAAGAAAGCATTGAAGGCTACATGGGATTCTGAGAGTGAATCCGAGAAGGAAGATGACACCGCCAACATGTGCTTCATGGCTAATGAAAGCACAAGCAAGGTAACCCCTACCACTTCTTTTGATGATGAGCTTTCTATGGATGAATTAGGAGAAGCATTTGTGGAACTCTCACATAACTATGATTTTCTTAAGAAAAAGTATTTAAAAATGAAAAAGGAAAATGAGTCTCTTAATCATCAAGTTTTCACTCTTTCTAAAGAAAAAGATGAATTACTTTCAACTCTTGTTTCCACCCAAAAAGATTTTGATAACTACAAGATTTCTTGCAAAGGTAAGTTTTCACAAGTTAATAAAAATGAGATTTTCATGCTTAAAGAGAAAATTGATTCTTTAGGAGTAGGTTTAAAAAAGTGTGAATTTGATAAGAATAGACTTGAGGCTATGTTTCCTAAGAAACAAGTCTCTAAGAAACAATCTCATGCTATTCATGCTCATGCTCATGTTCATACATCACAACCTCTACATCATGCAAAACCCCCAAACATGCTCACCCCCCACACACAGATCATGCATTCATGTATGGGAAGGTATTTTCATGCACTTATTGTGGCCGTAAAGGTCACTTAGTTAAGTTTTGCTATGATATACTTAATGCTTCACATCATAATGTTTGGGTTCGCAACACTAAATTTCAAGGACCCAAGAAAATTTGGGTACCAAAGTCAACAATTTTGCTAAATGATGTAGGTACCTTCCAAGGCCCAACGATGTAGAGGGTTGTGGTATCTTAATAGTGGTTGCTCAAGGCACATGACTTGGGATATCAAAAACTTTGCAACCCTATCAAGATACCATGAAGGTGGCACCGTCACCTTCGGAGATGATACCAAGGGTAAAATCATCGGCATTGGTAATGTTAAACTTGGTACATCCCCTTTAATAGAAAATGTTGTTTTAGTTGATGGCCTCAAGCATAATCTCTTGAGTGTTAGTCAACTTTGTGATGTTGTTGTTTTTGATAATTTAGCTTGTAAAGTTATTGATAGACTATCCAACACATGTATATTTTCTGGTTTTCGTGAAAGCAATATATACATGATTGATTTGTCTAATATGTCTTGCAATATTACTTGTTTAAAAGCCCTCGATGATGACTCTTGGTTGTGGCATAGAAGATTAAGCCACATTTCTTTTGACCATCTATCTAAGTTATACAACAAGGAAATGGTAAAAGGTATTCCTTGCTTGAACTTTGAAAAGGACCGCGTTTGCGACGCGTGCCAACTTGGGAAACAAACCAAGTCCTCTTTCAAGTCAATCAAGGATATCATTGTTGGTCCCGAGATGATGTCAAATGCGGAACTATCTCTGTTGGCAATTATAGATCTAAAAATACCCAAGTCAACACAAAACTAAAACAAGAAGGACTAACGTTAAGCAAATAAATAAACTTGCAAAAGGAAAATAAATCTCAGAGAATAGACAAACGCAAACAAGAGAGATTTATCCTGGTTCGGTCCTCGTGACCTACATCCAGTCCCCAAGCCACCCGCTTGAGATTTTCCTTTATCCTTGATCTTGTACACCCAAAATCACAACCATGCACACCATTTGACAAATCCCCTTTGCCAAATGTGTACACCTTCTCTTCCACCAAGAGAACACCTTCTCTTCCACCAAGAGAACAAACTTCACCTTGTACAACTGCCTCTACACCAAGAAGCCACCCGTGTACATTGCTTGCTTTGAGTATTACAACTTTCCTATAAGCCTTGGTATTGTGTATGAACGTGGACAAGGTCTAGTATAGGAGAAACTTCAGAGAACTTCACAATGGAAATGACTTTTGGTGAAGAACAGAAGTTGGAAAAACAGTTTTCAGATTTGGCAGAATTTTGGCTTTGGAAAACTGAAGATTTTTCTTGGTATTTGGCCTTTGGACTAACCACCCTTTATATAGCTGAAGACTAGGGTAAGTTAGGGTAGTTAATAGGTGCCTTTTGAATGTTCAAACGTTGGGAAACGTTGCACAAAAGACCAACAGTCAGAAACTGTCCAACAGTCAGAAACTACCTATAGTCGACTTGCCTTTTGAGTTAGTCGACTATACAAGGCAAATTTCCTACTATTAGTCGACTATGTTTGGGTATTAGTCGATTAGGTCAAGATAAGCTCGAATGACAGGTTTCTGGATAACTGAATCAAGTCGACTGCAACTAACTTTCAAGTCGACTGGACCAGCTATTAGTCGACTAGGGGCAAGGGATTAGTCGACTACAAATGATATTAGTCGACTACATTTTACTGTCAAGTCGACTAACGCAGAAACAAAGAGTTGGGTCTGTTTTGGACACAATACTTAGTCGACTAGGGTTTGGGTCAAGTCGACTACACATGTTATTAGTCGACTATAAGGGACTGTAAGTCGACTAACAGGGCTATGATATGTGTGTGTGTCAAGGCTTTTTACATGCTATTTCATCTTTACAAAATACATCATATCAACTCTCCTTGGGACATCTTAATCATGTAGAACATGAAAAACACCTAGGGGGGTGAATAGGTGCAAGTGCTAATCTAGTGAACTAAGTGCTCTAAATGTGGAAGCTTAAAACTATTCTTGCAACACACTTAATACAACACACAAGTGTAGTTGAATTCCCCGTGAAGGGCTCTGGACTAACTCCTCTTGATTCCCCTTGAATGGGTTGAGGTGCTATGTGAAGCTCTTGTGGTTAAGTATAAGTGAGGCACACTCAAACAACCAAGCATATAAGATGAATAGGCAATATGAATATATGCAAGGCAACACAAGCAATATGAATGATATGACAATATGAATAATGCTATGCACAAATAAAAGAGAGAGAGTTGAGAGATAATGGATCAAACGCAAAGGCCAAGATATGTTTCGAGGTTCGAGCCCCTAGCTCTACATCCCCTCCTACACCACCGTGTAGGATTTCTAATCCACTATCTCCCACCGAGGGAACCTCTACCGAAGAGGATTTGTTACAACACTAGGAGTACCAAACTCCTCTCTCAAACAACCACCTCACAACCGAGGGGTAGGCCCGTAGCCAATACAACCACAACACCTCTACCGAAGAGAGTTACAAACACCAACTCCACCTCTCACTAGAGGGAGCAAATAACAACCAACTCCACCTCTCACTAGAGGGAGCAAACCACAATCCTCAACCTCTACCGAAGAGGGAGCAACCCAATCAAAGTAAGGGTTTTACAACAAGTGGTTATAAAGACCACAAACTCTCTTTCTTTTCTCTTTTCCACAAAAACAAGATCCTAAATAGATTAGGATAGAAGATAGCTCAAGTGTGGAATAAGGTGTTTTTGGAAACAAGCAACAAAGAAAAACTACTTGGGAAATCTCTTGTAAATGATAGAAAATGAAAACCAATACAATATCCCAAAACCTAGTTCTCTTTGATTTTCCAAAAACCCAAAAACAATAAAGATGAAATCTTTTTAGCACAAAAACTCTTTTCAAAACTTGTTTAAAACACTGAAGAAGTCAGGAATTTTTAGCTCTAAAAATCTTGGCCAAAATCCTAAAGAAATGGGATTTTTATAGGCCCATCAGAAACTAGCCGTTAGGCTGAGCTGGCAGCCTGACAGGCTGCCGGTCGACCGGCCCGGTCGACCGCCAACGGTCAGAAATGTGACCGTTGGGCAAACACGGTCGACCGGCACGGTCGACCCAAACAAATAGAGAGCACTGCTCTCAAACCCGGTCGACCCTGACGGTCGACCGTCCCTGTGTCTGCCAAACGTGCACAATCTGTGCACGCCGGTCGACCGGCCCGGTCGATCGGCTTCATCCCAAGTCGACTTGGTCAGAAGACTAGTCGACTGGTTGAAGCCTGGAACAGAAAACTGGGTCAGAAAAACAGTTTAAAAATATTTTGAAAAATCTTTTAAGTCTTCTAAAAATCCACAAAACTTGTTTTAACATTTTATATTAAAACATAAACAAGTGATAAAAATTTCAAGACATATATCAATCATATCAATTCATTTTTGAGTCTTGCAAATTTTATCAAAACCAACACTTGTATTTTTATCAAACTTGATTTTTCAATACATGAATAAGATAGTCAAAATAAGTTTGTATAAGAAGTTTAAGCATGTATGTATAATTAGAATACATCTATTATACATATAAACCATGTAAACTTGTTTTGATCAATCATTCATGAAAACCAATTCCAAAACATGAAAACGTGTGTGTTGTGCACTTGAGCATATCAACTATACTAAGCTTTACAAATGGATCTAAAACACACTATCTAAACTATGGATACCTAAGTCTTCTTGATGATCTTCATCTTCAAGTTGATTTGCTCCAAAACTCCATCCATGGGCTAGGCAAAGTGTGATCTTGAAGCTTTGGCCCTGGAATCACCATGAAAAGCTTCTAAACACCTTGTTGAAGCTAATCATCAACTAATATCTTGGGTAATGAATCTGAAACTTAAACAACACAAGATTATTAGTAAACATAACTACATGAGTTAATCATCATCAAAACTAGGGTGGAAAGCCTTCGGGTCAACAATCTCCCCCTTTTTGATGATGACAAAACTCATGGAGTTATATATGCATGGATTAAAGTTAAGCTTCAAAGAAGCTCCCCCTTAACTCATGCATAAACAAATAAACAAAAGATATGCAATGAATGTACATAAACATGTATGCATCAACATGCATAAAACACATAAACATGTTCTAGAAGCTCTAGATACCAATTAAATTAATAAAACATTAATAAAAATACTAGATGCTCTAGATACCAATTAAACTTAATATATGCAAAAACATAAGTATGCATATAAAACACAAATTATTCTCCCCCTTTTTGTCAATCATCAACAAAGGGGTAAACAATCAAAACAATAAATGAGGGGTAAAAATCTTTCTCCCCCTTTTTGTCTAAAAACAAAAACAAGGTCAATAAGGGGTGACAATCAATTAGGATATCAATTGAAAATATGTCAATGAAGCATCTTGATACCAATTGAAAGTAAACAAAGATCAATAAATGTTATATGCTATATACATTCATGAAGAGGAAGACGCTAAGTTAGCTTCCCTACACATATGCATTACATGAAGGAGGGATGTTAAGCCCTAATTCACATAACACACATTATGTAATGCATAAGAGGAGATGTGAAGCTCCCCCTACACACGTGTACCACATAAAGAAGAGATGTTAAGCTCTTCAATATAAGATACACTCAACATGAATCTATATGTAGAAGAGATGTTAAGCTCTCCTTGCATATAGTCAATATAAATCAAAACTTTTGTATTTTTCTTTAAACAAAATTTTTAGATACCAATTTAAAACACAAGACATCTTGATATCAAAAGATAGTATTTTTCTTTTTAAGCCAAATAAACAATTGAAATGACTATTTTCTATCATAAAGTAAGGGAGTGGAAATAAAGTACCAATTGAAATATGAAAAATGAATTTTCTCCCCCTTTATGAAATACCAACAAAAACTATGCGTAGGCTTGTAATAAGATACCAATTGAAAACTAAATCAATTGAAATAAAGTTGAAGCTCAATCTCTAGCATAAACAAAATTTGTGCTCAAGATATAGAAATATAATAGCACAAATAAAACAAGTATATGTGTATGAAATAGAATGAGTACCAATCACTAATAGATGATACCAATTGAAAATATACATACACAATAAACATATGAGTATACAAAAAGATCAAAATGATACCAATTGAAAGAGTTCAATGATACCAATTGACATAGCAATAAGTTCAAGTGTATACATCATATTATAATACCTCCCAATCATGGTTCAAGTTTTAAATGATTTTCATTTTAAAGCATACATGAACATGATCTCCCATCCATCCTCCCATAGAGGGTAGGGTTTTCAAAAATAGATTTGAAAATAAGCTTTGTTTGAAAAACTCTACCAAAATGAAGAATACCGTAACTAGTTAAATGGTAAATCTTTTAAACTAGTACGAAATCCTTCAAGTAAGGAATAAACTAAAATAATTTTCATAAAACACATGTAAATCACAGAGCACTTAGAAACACTCAATATTCGATAAAGTCCATACATGCTCATGAAAACATACTCATGAGAAATATTAAAAAAATGGTGAGTGTACAAGTAATGTGTGACATGGTATTATGAAATTTCCAATAAGCTCAAAATTCCTTGAAGCAAGAAAACATGAAAATCATCAAACTATTTAATCTTCAAGGTATATGTATGTCCTATACAAGTTAAAGTATGCATACATATCCAAACACAACGAGTCCACAAAGATATATGCATGAAGGCACGTGGCTCAAAGGATGTATATGTATAACAATAATTTGGATAAAATAGACATATACATGAGGTTAAACATATACACAAAAACATGAAAAGCTAAATTTTCATTAAAACAAAATTTTCATAGGCATATGTATGTTTTGTCAAACATGAAGTATACATACATATCCCTAAACACAATTGAGTCCATATATATAGATTTGCATGAAAAGCAAATGACTCAAGGGGTATACATGTATATCTTAAAGTTTGACAAAATACACATATACATGAAGTGAAATACACAATCATAAAACAAATCCAAAATAGGAATACAAGTTTAAAATGTATGAATCATCAAAACTAGACTATACTAGCACATCTAATGAGTTCAAATAAGCATTCAACACAAACATATATAGATTTATTTGTGGCCCACTATATGCACAAGTATAAATCTTCTAGTTTTAATGAAAACTAACATCTAAACATATATTCATAACATGAGGCATCAAAAATAAGATAAAAATCATCATGATAGAACTAAAACATGATCACTATGTAAATTCACATGAATTAGATTCATGATGTACATTATAGCTTAAACAAAAGTGAGAACACTAAGTATAGGTTCATATAAGCATGTGTATCTCAAATACTATACATGTATGTCAAGGATCTAATAAACATGGTATTTACATACTAATCCATAGACAATGAAACATGCTATAAAACATCAAAACATGCTAATAATGATAAGAATGAAAAGCATGTAAACATAAGGAGTTAGAGATTCGATACCAAAACCAATAAGGGCACCGCTCTAGTTCTCCAAAACATGGTGGTCCTCTCCACCAAACTTCCCTTGAAAGTGATGCATCCAATTGATTCTCTTTAAGCACGGAACACATCCACTCCAAGGTACCATCACTCTCACGTGATGCGAGAGCCCACACCTACATCAAAAACTTTAGGGGTGGTCTTTGGTACCCATACTCTTTTGGGTCCATGGGGGTTAGTACCTTCTCTAACCCAAACAAAATTCTTTGCTAAATTTGAGACATGTAATCTATCAAAGCAAAATTTAGCAAGGTGGCCCTTACGTCCACAATGTGTACAAGTGTACACATGAGCATACATGTGAGGGGTGTGTCCGTGAGGAGCATGTGTATGCCGTGAAGGGTGTGCATGCATAAAGGATGGAACTTGTTTCTTTCAAACCAAGGATTCCAAGCGTGTATGCTTCATGGCACATTGGCTCATAGTGGAGCCCAAACAATCAACCTTCTTCTTAAGCATTGATATATCATTATCAATCAAAGAAGAAGTGGAGCATGCAATAGGTGAAGTGTGTGATACTACCCTAGCATGGCAAACATGTGCATCCATATTATTTTTCAAAACAATATTTTTCTTTAAACAAATTTCTAATTCTTTTGAAATAAATTCAATTTCATTTTTCAAAGAATGGTTACTTTTTAAAATAAAATCAAGTTTTGAAGTTAAAGATTCATTTTATTCAAAACATCTTCACAATCATTTTTATTTTTCAAAATTTTATTTTCATTTAAAGCAAGATTAAGTTGAGATTTTAATGAGTCCCTTTCATTAGCAATCTCATCCTTCTCTTGCAAAACAACATCAAGTCTAGCAATCAAATTTTTATTATCATTGTTAAGGCCTAGACTTTTCTTTTTCAACAAGTTATTTTTTCAATCAATTTTTCACAAACAATTGATAGTTCTTCATTCAAGGCATGAGAATCAACATAATCATTTGAAGAACTAGCACAATCATCATTATCTAGTTGAGATTCTGAATGTACCTCAAGGGAGTCATTCCCTTGGACCGTATAGCATTGTTGTGGCTCGGATTCTCCACTAGACTCCTCCGGTTGATTTGGCAATTGAAGCTTGAAGGTGGTGGTTGTTGTCAAGATATTCCACACTGCAAAGGCGGAATCAATGTTAGAAATACGCATAAGATAATCTTTAGGAAGTGTGCTTCTAATGGCCTCAAGGGCTTGTGCATTGGCCCCTATACGCTTGCTATCACTAAGGAAGGATTCCTTGGTAATGGCAAGGTGAACCTTATGTCCTAGGGTTTGTAAGTAAACGGACATTCTAATCTTCCAAACAATGATGTTGGAAGGGTCAAACATAGGTGGGGTCATGAAGTCCATGGGTCCAAACTATATGTGTGCAAACAAGCAAATGTAAATGTAGATTAGCAAACAAATGGATCTTACTCCTAGGATGTTAATCCTAAGTATCAGGAGCACTAGCTCTGATACCAATTGAAAAACACCTAGAGGGGGGGTGAATAGGTGCAAGTGCTAATCTAGTGAACTAAGTGCTCTAAATGCAGAAGCTTAAAAATATTCTTGCAACACACTTAATACAACACGCAAGTGTAGCCGAATTCCCCGTGAAGGGCTCTGGACTAACTCCTCTTGATTCTCCTTGAATGGGTTGAGGTGCTATGTGAAGCTCTTGTGGTTAAGTATAAGTGAGGCACACTCAAACAACCAAGCATATAAGATGAATAGGCAATATGAATATATGCAAGGCAACACAAGCAATATGAATGATATGACAATGTGAATAATGCTATGCACAAATAAAAGAGAGAGAGAGAGTTGAGAGATAATGGATCAAACGCAAAGGCCAAGATATGTTTCGAGGTTCGAGCCCCTAGCTCTACATCCCCGCCTACACCACCGTGTAGGATTTCCAATCCACTATCTCCCACCGAGGGAACTGATTAGACGAGAAAGGTGTATGTAAATGTATCGATGTATCCTTTCCTATCTCCGCTATAGCATAAGGCTATACCGAGTCGATTCTCAGGGAGAGCTAGCGATAGAAGCGTTACGAATCGTAGTGAAGAAATGTAAACGAAGTGTCTTCTATGCTCAATAGAATAAAACAATCATGGAACAAGAATTGAAAGAATGGATGAATATGTTCATGATGGAAAGTGGAAAAGAAATCAAGATTGGATGTGGTATTAACACTAGAAAGAATGAAAACTTGAAGAATCAAACCATGACTAGCTTACCTTACTACCTTGCCAATACTTACTAAACTCCGTGATAGTGAAGGCGTGCCTCATGTTGTCACTCCATCGGCGTAGGTTTCGTCTTGCGTGTTGATCTAATTACTTTCTCATGTAGATGAAGGGTGGTTTAACCATCGGAGAAGAGAAGACCATCCAACTTGCAAGATGAAATAAAGCAATCACCCATGAGTTAGTGAAGATGGCAAGGCTAGTGGTTAGCTAGTACATGGAGAAAGAATTAGCTACAAGCCATTAACAAATAAAAGCAAAGCATGAAGTAAAATTGCAAGGAAATAAAAGCATGAATTAAAGAAAGCAATTAAAGAAAGCAAGTAAACTAGAACCAAGCTCAAGTAGAGGAAGGAGAATGGATGAATCCTTGTTGCTTCAAGTTGTCACACCTTGATTACACAAGCTCTCTCTCTCACAATCTCTCTCTTTTACAAAGTATCTAGGGAAGAAGAAGAGGGACTAAAGAACTAAACCTAGAGAAAAACCTATGAAAATTACAACAACTAACAATTCTCCTCTCTTCTCCATTCTGTCTTTGCTCGCAGGTCCAAATGCAGTATTTATAGGCACAGAGAGAACTATCCAGAAGACGAACAGGTGGCCAAAATCTGGGATTGAATGACCCAGATTTTGCGGTGGATCCGCGGCAAGGCGCGGCACTTTTGTGGCCGTTGGATCCCAAATTTTTGTTACAAGTTTGTTACGAGTTTGTTATCCACGTGGCCTTCTAGAATCTTCAGTTGTTACGCGGATCTCTCTGGATTCTGATTTCAAATTTGGGCTTTATCTTAATCTTGGATTTAATCCCTTTAATTATTGCTAATTAAAGTGATTATTGGGCTATCTCTCCATTAGAGTGTGAACCTGCAAATATATAGAGAAGATGAGTAAAAATCATATATTTATTTGCAATATGCATGGGGATTATGTGGTAAAATATGCAACATTGGATACCAATCACACCCCCACACTTATTCTTTTGCTCGTCCCGAGCAAAAACAAAGAAAAAGAAAAGAAAATCCTAACTACCAATTTTATTACACCAGTTTCGCAGGTGACGCGATTGCACTGAGCATGTGCAACAAGCCGTTAAACCTCTAGGTTACCCTAGAGGAGGAGTGTTGTCTCCTGAGGGTTTTCAGCGGATTACACCCACAAAATCCATAAAGAAAGAAGACAAATGTTAGTGTTTTGAAAACGCATTTTGAACAAGAGACATGTTTACGAACTATTTTTGCAAAAATATAAGTGATCCTAGGTCATAAGTCCACCTATAATCATTCTTCCTTAAACTTAGTCTCCATGCAAGATCTTGTTTTCAATTAAGGTAAGAATTCAAAATTGGATTGAATATTTTATCTTTCATAAAACCTAGATAATATGCACACTGTGCTCGTGAAGATTTCTGGGATTTCAACTCCAACCATCAAGCCATTTATTTATTTATTTATATATTTTTTATGCTTTTTTCTTCCCTTAGTTTAGGCTTTCTAGTTCACCCTTGTAACGAGCCTTTAACCGATGACTCCCAAACCAATCGGTCTTAGGGCACCAGATGAGAAAACATCCCTCGGGTTTAAGGTCTCGAGTAAAAAAGGCCACGAAACTAAAGGGGATTATTCTTTTTGATCACCGTTAGGCGTGAATAATTATGCTTCTTGAGGCATAATTCTCCAGCTTAATGAGTGATGTTTTTCACCGTTAGGCGTGAATAACCATGCTTCTTGAGGCATAATTATCCAGCTTAATAAGTGATGTTTTATTCTTTTTTTTTATTTATTTATTTTATGGCATTTTAGGTCTTTGTCTCCATCCCAAAAATGTGTAAGTGTGAAGTGCATACAATCTAAGGCAAAAAATTCAAGATAAAAATATCTCATCAATTTTTCTTACTTAGCCTATAATTTCAAATAAGATCTATTATTTCAACTAGGTTTAAGATGTCATAATTAAGGCTTTCTTAATTTCTAAGATACATCATAATTTTCTTAAAAATAGATCTAAACTTTGTCTCTTATTTCAAAAAGTTTTTTTTTTATTATTTCTAAAAGAAAGAAAATCTAAAAACTCTATGTTAGTAAACCCTCCCACACTTATTTCATGCATTGTCCTCAATGCATCATGATATATGTATGCATGAAACAAAAATGAAGAGGGAAGAAAAAAATTACCTGAAGGTGGTGGTTCCGGTGGTGGTCTGATTGGTCCACGAAACATGGCCCAATCATTCTTATTTTGGGTTTTGAGGAACCCACCAAAAATATCATGAATATGACCCACTAAAAAGATAAATCCTTGGAAGATTTTTATTAAGTACATGACCCCATCTAATTTCCATTTTCCATAATAAATTTCTGAGTCAAATTTGTCAACTACCTTGTCCCAAAGTGGTGTATGAAATGATAGAACTATTGACTTGGACTCAGGAATGACAGGAACTAATACCGACTCAGGAAGGTGACTGAAGTCAAGTGAAGGTGCAGGAGTCGAAGTGAGTTCAGGAATTTGGTCCAAGTCAAGAAAATGAAGCTCAAGTCCACAATCATTTTCCAACAATGGGATGTGACCTAATGATTAAGACTAAGAAGGTGTACTTATTATGTAGTAAATGTATTTGATGTACCCTTTCTTGTCTCCGCTATAGCATAGGGCTATACCGAGTCGATTCTCAGGGAGAGCTCGCGATGGAAGCTTTACGTGTGGTAGTGAAGTGAACAAACGAGTATTCTTCTCTTGCTTATAAACTTAGTGAATCAAAAGTAAAAGAAACTAAAAGAAAGGATGGCTATGTTCATGGTGGAAATCGTTGGAAAAGAAATCAAGATTGGGATTGGTTTATTCACAAGAAAAAGAAAGAAAACTTAAAGAAAAATCAATCCATGACTAGCTTACCTTGCTAGCTTGCCAAGACTTACTAGACTCCTTGATAGCGAATGCGTGCCTAATGTTGTCACTCCATCAGCTTAGGATTCGTCTCGCGTGTTGACCTAATTACTTTCTCACTTGGTAGACGGTGGTTTAACCATCGGAGAAGAGAAGATCATACAACTTGCAAGATGAACAAAAGCAATCACCCATGAGTTAGTGAAGTAAGCTAAGCTAGTGGTAAACTAGTACATGGAGAAGGAATTAGCTACAACAAGCCATAAGAAAAATACAAGAAAGCATGAAGTAAATTGCAAGAAGTAAACAAAGCAATAAAGAAAGCAATTAAAGAAAGCACATAGAACTAGAACCAAGCTTCAAGTAGAGGAAGGAGGATGGATCAATCCTTGTTGCTTCAAGTGTCACCCTTTATTACACAAGCTCTCTCCCTCACAATCACTCTCTTTTACATTGAATTCTAGGGAGGAGAAGATCATAGAGAGAACTAAAAATCCTAAAGAAAAACTAACAAAATTACAAGCTTTACACTAATCTCTCTCTCTTCTCTGATCAGTTTTTTCTCGCAGGTGAAGGTGGAGTATTTATAGCATGGGAGAGAACCTTCGAGAGCCTAGGTTGTTGGCACGAAATCCGAGGCCATAACAACCTAAGATTGCCGCGGATTGCCGCGGGATCGCCGCCAGATCTGGGCCGTTGAGCCGGATCTTTCTGGTGAGATCTGGTAGTTGGGTTGTTAGCCACGTGGACTACTTGGATTTTCCAATTGGCGCGCGGATCTCTCTAGATCTGGATTTGAATTTGGCTTTATCTTAATCATGGATTAATCACTTAATTAGTGTTAATTAAGTGATTATTTGGATATCTCTCCATTAAGTGTACCTGCAAATATGTAGAGAAGAGGAGTAAAAATCACATATTTATTTGTAATATGCATGAGAATTATGATGTAAAATATGCAATATTAGATACTAATCACACCCCCACACTTATTCTTTTGCTCGTCCCGAGCAAAAAAAATAGAAAAAGAAAATCTAGACTAACAATTTATTTACACCACTTTCGCAGGTGACGCGATTGCACTGAGCATGTGCAACAAGCCGTTAAACCTCTAGGTTACCCTAGAGGAGGAGTGTTGTCTCCTGAGGGTTTTCAGCGGATTACACCCACAAAATCCATAAAGAAAGAAGACAAATGTTAGTATTTTGAAAACGCATTTTGAATAAGAGACATGTTTTTAAACTATTTTTGCAAAAATATAAGTGATCCTAGGTCATAAGTCCACCTATAATTATTCTTCCTTAAACTTAGTATCCATGCAAGATCTTGTTTTAATTAAGGTAAGAATTCAAAATTGGATTGAATATTTTATCCTTCATAAAACCTAGATAATATGCACACCGTGTAAGTGAAGGTTTCTTGGGATTTCAACTCCAACCATAAAGCCATTTATTTATTTATTTATACTTTTTTTTTATGCTTTTTTCTTCCCTTAGTTTAGGTTTTCTAGTCTACCCTTGTAGCGAGCCTTTAACCGATGACTCCCAAACCAGACGGTCTTAGGGCACCAAATGAGAAAACATCCCTCGGGTTTAAGGTCTCGAGTAGAAAAGGCCACGAAACTAAAGGGGATTATTTATTTCCTTTACCACCGTTAGGCGTGAATAATCATGCTTCTTGAGGCACAATTCTCCAGCTTAATAGGTGATGTTTTATTTATATATATATATATATATTTTTTCTTTTTATATATATGGCATTTTTGGTCTTTGTCTCCATCCCAAGAAATGTGTAAGTGTAAAGTGCATATTATCTAAGGCAAAAAATTCAAGATAAAAATATCTCACCAATTTTACTTACTTAGCCTATAATTTCCAACAAGATCTATTACTTCAACTATGTTTAAGATGTCATAATTAAGGCTTTCTTAATTTCTAAGATACATCTTAATTTTCTTAAAAATAGATCAAAACTTTATCTCTTATTTCAAAAAGTTTTTATTTTTATATTTTTTTATTTTTTATTTTTTATAAAAGAAGTGTAAAAGAAAGAAGATCTAAAAACTCTATGTTAGTAAACCCTCCCCACACTTATTTCATGCATTGTCCTCAATGCATCATGATATATGTATGCATGAAACAAAATGAAGAGGGAAGTGAAAAAATTACCTTAAGGTGGTGGTTCCGGTGGTGGTCTGATTGGTCCACGAAACATGGCCCAATCATCTTTTCTTTGGGTTTTCAGGAACCCACCAAAAATTTCATGAATATGACCCACAAGAATGATGTATGCATGGAAGATTTTTATTATATACATGACCCCATCTAATTTCCATTTTTCTAAAATAATTTCAGAGTCAAGTTTATCAAGATCCTTGTCCCAGAATGGATTATGAAATGATAGAATGGTCGACTTGGACTCGGAATAAACAGGAACTAACACCGACTCAGGGAAGTGAATTAAGTCAAGTGATGGTGCAGGAGTCGAAGTGAGTTCAAAAATTGGGTCCAAGTCAAGAAATGAAAACTCAAGTCCACAATCATTGTCCAACAATGGGATGTGACCTAATATGGGTGATATCTCTTTACTTCCAATATTAAGGAATTCAAGCTCATCGCCATACAATTCTTCAAAACTTAAGTCAAAATCTTTTGATAGAATTGTACAATCAGTTTCAGAAGTAAAGAGATCGAGAAAATCAAGGTCACATTTCTCATTGAGTTCAATTCCACAAGATGGAGAACTTGCCAAAATGTTAATAGAATCTTCAAAAGTGTAGAATTGGGCAAGTTCAATATGATCCTCAAAGATGGATGATTCAACTTCATTGTGAATTGTGAAAGGATCCAAGATTGACTCCGGAAAAAGATTGATGTGAGGTAAAGATACCGGAGTCATTATGGAATAAGGAAAAAGAATTGAATCACTGAGTTTGGGTTCAAGATCACATTCCTCATGTAGTTCAATAAAATGTGGAGAACTTGCCAATTTATCAATGGAATTTTCAGAAGTGTAGAATTGGTCAAGTTCAATGTGATCATCAAAAAAGATTGGTGATTCATTTTCACAATGGATAGGAAATGGATCCAATTCTGACTTGGGAAATGGATTGAAATCAGGTAAGGATATGGAAGTCATGATTGAATCAGGAAGTAAATTGGAATCATCAAATGAAAGTTCAGGATCAAATTCATGTTCCAGTTCAATTTCAGAAAAAGGAAAACTTGCCAAAACGTCAATTGGATTTGAAGTTTGGACAAGTTCAGGTGAATGTGCTGAAATTGAATCAGGATTTCCAAAATGACAAGAGTCTTGGGTCATATCAATAGAGTGTGGTATAACTGGATTAGTCAAATGTTGATAGGATAGAGTTTCCTCTTTCCTAAGAAGGTTATCCAATTGTTCTTTCACACTATTGAAAGACTCGGCACGTGTTGTTTGATATTGTAAGAAAGACTCTTGCAAGATGTCTATACTCTTTTCTAGATGTGATAGGTCTACAGATGGCTGCTCTAGAATGGGAGTATAGGAATCTTGAAATTGAAAATTTTGTGAATAGTGTGAGTCACAAATGTGTGATGATGGAAGAGTGGACTCACACAAGAAATCTTTACTCGTTTCCTTGACAAGTGGTTGTCCATTAGAAAAAGGTGGAACTGAGTAAGACTCTTGAAAATACTGTGGAATTGGAGAGACAAATGGTTTTGAAGTTGTTGCTCGACTCTCTGTAAATTGGCTTCTATACTCCTTTGTAACTCAGATTTTTCTTCAAATGGTGGTTCAGAAAAAGGAGTATATGAAGTGGACTCGGGAAATGAATCTTGTGAATATTGTGGACTTGGTGGAAATGGTGGACAAGGAGGTTGATAATTAAACTCGGGGGACTGGAATCCCCAATGACTTGATGAAGAGTTGAAATTATTTTGGACATTATAATTGTTAGATGGGGGTATGGGTCATATTGATTCGGATAAGGCCAACCCGGTGTATTTGGTTGGTGCATATTGTAAAACACCGGGTTGGAATTATCCGAATATGGAGATGGTGTGAAATATGGATTATTATTGTAAGAATTTTTGAAGGCCATATCACACAATCACAAACAAAAACAAACAAACAAACAAACAAACAAAAGAAAGAAAAATTCTAACCTAAGTTAGGGTAGACTTAGACCTAGACGACTCCTAACTGATAGACTGTCCACGGGAGGTTTAGTGTAGACTTTAACCACAAGCTAATCAGCCAGGGAAGGGTAAAGTTGGTGGGAGGTTTTCCGTCCGGAGACGTTCCTTAATTAAGTAACCAGCAACCTTCGGGCTTTCGGCCCTCAACCCCTTTCCTAGACACCGATTTTGCAAGAGTTAAGTTCCAACACTTTTCCCCCTTAGGATAATCTCCTAAGTGAGTCCGAGATGTCCCTAGGGCCAACGTCTACTTTTTTTATTAAATTAGGCTTGGGTTAGTGAGTGCTTGGGTTGTGATTTTCGGGCTAAGGAAAGGGTAATGACCTCCCCCACCTTATCTTATTTACGGGTATGCCCTTAGAATTGAATTGTGCAAGTGTACAAGAAATATAACAAGGATTCACTCAAAGCATGAAAATCAAGCAAGGAGTTTGTCCTAGTCTAAATGCAATGCAAACACGTACCTTGCCTCCAGCACTCTTCAACAGTAAAAGTAAAGAATTGAAAAGACACGTGCCTAAAATGCAAGTGTCTAAACAATTTTTAGCAATTTCAATCAACTTTTTACTGTTTTTTAATTTAGCAGGTATATGGTAAAAAATACAGGATTTCAAGTATAGCAGCAGATATATTTTGCAGATCTGAAGCCCCTGCAGAAAACTTGTCAGAAGTGAACTCCTCTGTGCCGCGTTCCCGCGGCAAAAGCCAGGAATCCGCGGCACTTTGGAGGGATCCTGGGCTCTGCTTTCTTGAGCAGAGTCCCAGGTCCACTTGTATGTTACTGCAATGAATATTTTCCTGTTTTCTTCTCCTGTAACCTGCAACAGAGAAGAAGAATCGTTTAGTACTTCACTTTAAACCAAAAATAACGTCGCTCTCCCCGGCAACGGCGCCATTTTGATTGAGACTAAGAAGGTGTACTTATTATGTAGTAAATGTATTTGATGTACCCTTTCTTGTCTCCGCTATAGCATAGGGCTATACCGAGTCGATTCTCAGGGAGAGCTCGCGATGGAAGCTTTACGTGTGGTAGTGAAGTGAACAAACGAGTATTCTTCTCTTGCTTATAAACTTAGTGAATCAAAAGTAAAAGAAACTAAAAGAAAGGATGGCTATGTTCATGGTGGAAATCGTTGGAAAAGAAATCAAGATTGGGATTGGTTTATTCACAAGAAAAAGAAAGAAAACTTAAAGAAAGCAATCCATGACTAGCTTACCTTGCTAGCTTGCCAAGACTTACTAGACTCCTTGATAGCGAATGCGTGCCTAATGTTGTCACTCCATCGGCTTGGATTCGTCTCACGTGTTGACCTAATTACTTTCTCACTTGGTAGACGGTGGTTTAACCGTCGGAGAAGAGAAGATCATACAACTTGCAAGATGAACAAAGGCAATCACCCATGAGTTAGTGAAGAAAGCTAAGCTAGTGGTAAACTAGTACATGGAAGGAAAATTAACTACAAGCCATTAAAGAACTAAAACAAAGCTTGAAGTAAATTGCAAGAATTAAAGAAAGCAATAAAGAAAGCATGTAAAGAAAACACATAAACTAGAACCAAGCTTCAAGTAGAGGAAGGAGGATGGATCAATCCTTGTTGCTTCAAGTGTCACTCTTGATTACACAAGCTCTCTCCCTCACAATCACTCTCTTTTACATTGAATTCTAGGGAAGAAGAAGAGGGATCTAAAGAACAAAACCTAAAGAGACAAATACATGAAAATTACAATACTAAACTAATCTCCTCTCTTCTCCATTCAGTTTTTCTCGCAGGTACAAAGTGAAGTATTTATAGCATGAAGGAGAAGCTTCGAGAGCCTGGGAGGTTGGCGCAAAATCCGAGGTCATAACGACCTAGATCTGCCGCGGATTTGCCGCGATCCGCGGCTTGATCTTGGCCGTTGATCCGGATCTTTCTGTTGGAGATCAGTTGAGAGTTTGTTAGCCACGTGGTATATCTGGAATCTTCGTTTGTTGCGCGGATCTCTCTGGATCTGGATTTGAAATCTTTGGATTATCTTTAATCTTTGATTAATCACTTAATTATTGCTAATTAAGGTGATTAATTGCTTTATCTCCTTTAGATTGTGTACCTGCAAATAAGTAGAGAAGAGGAGTAAAAATCACATATTTATTTGTAATATGCATGGGAATTATGATGTAAAATATGCAATATTGGATACCAATCACCTAATATGGGTGATATCTCTTTACTTCCAATATTAAGAAATTCTAGTTCATCACCATACAATTCTTCGAAACTTAAGTCAACATCTTTCGATAGAATTGTACAATCAGTTTCAGAAGTAAAGAGATAGTGAGAATCTAGGTCACATTCCATATGTAGTTCAATACATGAGGAACTTGCCAATTTGTCAATAGTATCTTCAGAAGTGTAGAATTGGTCAAGTTTAATATGATCCTCAAAGATGGATGATTCAACTACATTATGAATTGGTACAGGATCCAATGTCGACTCTGGGAAAAAATTAAAGTCAGGTAAAGTTACCGGAGTCATTATTGAATCAGGAAAAAGAAGTGAATCACTAAGTTGGGGTTCAAGATCACATTCCTCATGTAGTTCAATTCCACAAAAATGTGAACTTGCCAATTTATCAATGGGACTTTCAAAAGTATGGAATTGGTCAAGTTCAATATGATCATCATAAGAGATTGGTGATTCAATTTCACAATGGACAGGCACTGGATCCAATACTGACTCGGGAAATGGAGTGAAATCAGGTGAAGATACCGGAGTCATTATTGAATCAGGAAGGAAAATTGAATCATCAAGTGGAATTTCAGGATCATATTCACACTCAAGTTCAATTTCAGAAAAAGGAAAACTTGCCAAAATGTCAGAATTTTGGACAAGTTCAGGTGATTGTGCTGAAATTGAATCTGGATTTCCAAGACTACATGACTCTTTAGTTTTAACAGAGTGGCTAGTGACATTAGAAATAGGATGAGAATGAAGAGTTTGGATCATCAAATCTATGTCACGATTTCTAGCATTTTGAGCATGAGTCATGTCTTCAAGCATCTTTCCATAATTGATGAGTTCATTATTTTGATGAAAAGATGAAGTGTTATCTTGAAAGTGATAGTGAAATTGTGAGTCAAAAATGTGTGGAAGAGTGGACTCACACAAGAAATCTTTACTCGTTTCCATGATAAATGGTTGTTCATAAGGAAAAGGTGGAACTGAGTAAGACTCTTGAAAATATGGTGGAATTGGAGAGGCAAATGGTTCTTGAAGTTTTTGCTCGACTCTCTGTAAATTAGCTTCTATATTCCTTAGTAACTCAGATTTTTCTTCAATTGGTGGTTCAGAAAAGGAGTATATGAAGCGGAATCGGGAAATGAATACTGTGGACAAGGTGAATATGGTGGACAAGGAGTTTGAGAATTTGACTCGGGGTACGTGAATCCCCAATGACTCGGTGAAGAGTTGAAATTATAGTTATTAGATGGGGGGTATGGGTCATATTGATTCGGATAAGGCCAACCCGGTGTATGTGGTTGGTGCGTATTGTAAAACACCGGGTTGGAATTATCCGAATATGGAGTCGGTGTGAAATATGGATTATTATTAGGATGGAAAGAATTGTTGAATGCCATATCACACAAAAATCACAATCAAAAAGAAAAATCAAACATCAAACAAAAAAGAAGAGAAAAAAAAATCAAAACCAAGCCAAAAGAAGGGTTGACCTAAACCTAGACGACTCCTAATTGATTAGACCGTCCACGGGAGGTTTAGTGTAGACTTTGACCACAGGCTAATCAGCCAGGTAAGGGCAAAGTTGTTGGGAGGTTTTCCGTCAAAGACGTTCCTTAATTAAGTAACCAACAACCTTCGGGCTTTCGGCCCTCAATCCCTTGCCTAGACACTGAGTTTACAAGAGTCAATTTCCAACACTTTTCCCCCTTAAGATAATCTCCTAGATGAGTCCGAGATGTCCCTAGGGCCAACGTCTATTTTTTATTAAATTAGGCTTGGGTTAGTGAGTGCTGGGATGGTGGTTTTTGGGCTAAGAAAAGGGTAATGACATCCCCACCTTATCTTATTTATGGGTTATGCCCTTAAAAATGAATTATGCAAGTGTACAAAAAATATAACTAGAATTCACTCAAAGCATGAAAATCAAGCAAGAGATGATTCCTAGTCTACATGCAATGCAAACGTACCTTGCCTCCAGCACTCTTCAACAGTAAAAGTAAAGGAATTGAAAGACACGTGCCTAGAATGCAAGTGTCTAAACAATTTTTAACAATTACAAACAATTTTTTACTGTTGATTAAATTAGCAGGTATATGGTGAAAAATACAGGAATTCAAGTATAGCAGCAGATGTATTTTGCAGAATCAGAGCCCCTGCAGAAAATTTGTGAGTAGTCAACTCAGTTCTGCCGCAGATCCGCGGCAAAAACCTGGATTCCGCGGCAAAACTGAGGGATCCTGGTCTCTGCTTTCGAGAGCAGAGGCCCAGGTCCACTTATATGTATACTACAATGCAAATTTTCCTGTTTTCTTCTCCTGTAACCTGCAACAGAGAAGAAGATTCGTTTAGTTCTTCACTTTAAAGAAAATCCGTTGCTCTCCCCGGCAACGGCGCCATTTTGATTAAGACCGAGTCGATTCTCAGGGAGAGCTAGCGATGGAAGCGTTACGAATCGTAGTGAAGAAATGTAAACGAAGTGTCTTCTATGCTTAATAGAATAAAACAATCATGGAACAAGAAATGAAAGAATGGATGGATATGTTCATGATGGAAAAGTGGAAAGAAATCAAAGATTGGCTTTGGTATTCACACTAGAAAGAAAAGGAAACTTGAAGAATCAAACTATGACTAGCTTACCTTACTACCTTACCAATACTTACTAAACTCCGTGATAGTGAAGGCGTGCCTCATGTTGTCACTCCATCGGCGTAGGTTTCGTCTTGCGTGTTGATCTAATTACTTTCTCACTTGGAAGACGGGAGGTTTTACCCATCGGAGAAGAGAAGACCATCCAACTTGCAAGATGAAATAAAGCGATCACCCATGAGTTAGTGAAGATAGCAAGGCTAGTGGTTAGCTAGTACATGGTAGAAGAATTAGCTACAAGCCATTAACAAATAAAAGCAAAGCATGAAGTAAAATTGTAAGGAAATAAAAGCATGAATTAAAGAAAGCAATTAAAGAAAGCAAGTAAACTAGAACCAAGCTCAAGTAGAGGAAGGAGAATGGATGAATCCTTGTTGCTTCAAGTTGTCACACCTTGATTACACAAGCTCTCTCTCTCACAATCTCTCTCTTTTACAAAGTATCTAGGGAAGAAGAAGAGGGACTAAAGAACTAAACCTAGAGAAAAACCTATGAAAATTACAACAACTAACAATTTCTCCTCTCTTCTCCATTCTGTCTTTGCTCGCAGGTCCAAATGCAGTATTTATAGGCACAGAGAGAACTCTCCAGAAGACGAACAGGTGGCCAAAATCTGGGATTGAATGACCCAGATTTTGCGGTGGATCCGCGGCAAGGCGCGGCACTTTTGTGGCCGTTGGATCCCAAATTTTTGTTACAAGTTTGTTACGAGGTTGTTATCCACGTGGCCTTCTAGAATCTTCAGTTGTTACGCGGATCTCTCTGGATTCTGATTTCAAATTTGGGCTTTATCTTAATCTTGGATTTAATCCCTTTAATTATTGCTAATTAAAGTGATTATTGGGCTATCTCTCCATTAGAGTGTGAACCTGCAAATATATAGAGAAGATGAGTAAAAATCATATATTTATTTGCAATATGCATGGGGATTATGTGGTAAAATATGCAACATTGGATACCAATCAGGAACCTCTACCAAAGAGGATTTGTTACAACACTAGGAGTACCAAACTCCTCTCTCAAACAACCACCTCACAACCGAGGGGTAGGCCCGTAGCCAATACAACCACAACACCTCTGTATGACCCGGGAAAGGAGAGAGACAGTGAATTGCAGTAAAAGTTTTCCTTGAATCGAATGAAAGGATTACAACAACAACTGTTCCTTCCGGTTACAAGGGAGGGAGGATATTGAATCTTGAATCCCCCCTTTGTTTAAGGCTGGGTTCTTCGTGTGGCGGTGGAGAGTGAATCTTGTTCTCCGTTGACCGGATGACCGTCCTTCAGGGATTTCCTTTTAGGCCGGTAGAAAGAGTAACTCAGCTCCGTCTACCAAAACTCTAAAAGAGAAGGTAAGCGAAGAGTCACTTGTATGCAGCAAGCTCGCTTGAAGAGTCGAGTTCTCTCTCTGTTGATGATCTCTCTGTTGTCCTCTTCTCCTTCTTTTTTTTTGATTGCCAAAAGTCCACCCTCTTCTTCATAGCGACGGGGCTATTTATAGAGGTCTTAGGGGGTGAACGTGCCCCCTGAAAACGCTCCACAATGAGGGCCAACTTCCCCGCTACATGGGCGGTAACCAACCCACGTGCCTGCTAAAGATACGCCACGATGGGAGCTGGTTTCCCTTACGTGTAGGCAGTGATTGGTCCCTTAACCAAGGCGGTTATAACTGAGACGCAGGTTTCAGGCCGACGCGCCTTGATGCTGAGACGCGGGTGTCAAGTCGACGCGCCTTGATGCTGAGACGCGGGTGTCGGGCCGACGCGCCTTGATGCTGAGACGCGGGTGTCGGGCCGACGCGTCTTGATGCTGAGACGCGGGTGTCAGGCCGACGCGCCTTGATGCTGAGACGCGGGTGTCGGGCCGACGCGTCTTGATGCTGAGACGCGGGTGTCAGGCTGACGCGTCTTGATGATGAGACGCGGGTGTTAGGCTGACGCGCCTTGATGTTGAGACGCGGTTGATAGTCCCTCGCATCTAGAGCTTGAAACTTTGTTTCTCAATGGCTTGTTCTCCAGTAACTTTTGGACAGCCTACAGAACCCCCTCCAAAGTTTTCGATATTCCGCAGTTAACTGGGACGGATTTCGAAATACTTTGGACTCTAGCTGAATTCACCTTCATGGCTGGACTGTTGATGCTCCGGGTTCGATCTTATCTGAAGTTGGTCTTCGTGAGTGTACTGTTTGAACTCTTTGAAGCCACCAGAGTTGATCGTGTCGAGTGTCTAGATGCACAGTCTAAACCTCCCCGATTGCTTTTAGTCTGTCACGGGTGTGTTTTAAACCAGGAGTGGTTGGTCGTCTGCTTGCGTCGGTGTACTGTTGAACTGATTTTGCAGAAGCAGGAGGCCGAACGCAGGTTCTTTTTAAAAAAAAAGCCGAGATGGTACTGCTTTAAAGACGCGATTTCTGTAGGGTGCGTCCTTTGGCAATGGAAATGCGCCTGATCTTCCATGAGGCAGACGCGATGTTGGGCCCGCTGGGTTGGACGCGGACTTCGTAGAGAGACGCGACCTTCCGAATGCATTTATGGAGATGCTGACGGGGCATGTCCATCGAAGAGGTGCGTCCCTTGGGTGCAAATCTGTGCCGTGTGATGATTACGCCGCCAGCTGGCCTGGGGAACCGGCAGGATTTCATCTTTTGGCGCGCGGATTTCTTGGTTCATTAACTGACCCGCGCCACGTGTCAAATGACGATTCGCTGTGGGGTTGTGACGCATGATCTTCTCGAAGATTTGCTCTACGCGTCATGCGATGATTTGCTGCAGCTTTTATCGGGTCTTCTGACGGCTAAGACAAGATCGCCTTTCTTGAAAGTTCGCACTTTAACTTTCTTGTTGAAGGCTCTGGTAATTCGAGCTTGGTAGAGCTCGATTTGTTGTTGGGCCTGCAGACGCTTATCATCTAAGGCCTCCAGTTCTTGGAGTCGCTGTCGATGCTTCTCCTCGGTTGTCATCTCCGCTGTCAAGGCGACGCGTAGAGATGGAATTTGGATCTCTAGTGGGAGCACGGCTTCGCACCCATAGACCAAAGAAAATGGCGTAGCTTTAGTTGGGGTTCGCACAGTTGTGCGGTAAGCCCATAAGCATTCACCCAACTTGTCGTCCCAGTCTCGTTGACTTTTCGAGACGAACTTCTTGAGAAGCTTGCCAATAGTCTTGTTGAAAGCTTCTGCGAGGCCATTAGCGGCAGGATAGTATGCCGTTGAGGACACACTCTGGATTCTGAACTTAGCGCAGAATCTCTGAAAAGTCTGGCTGATGAACTGAGGCCCATTGTCGTGGACAATTCGCCGAGGTACGCCGAAACGGTAAATAACATGGTGTTTCACGAATTTGATCACGTTCGACGATTTGACCTCCTTCAAAGGGATGGCTTCGGCCCATTTGGAGAAATAATCGGTTATTGCCAAAATGAACCTATGTCCTTTTGATGATGGTGGGCTGATAGGACCAACCACGTCCATGCCCCACATTTCAAATGGCCAGGTAGAGGCCATAGAGAGGAGGTACCCTGGTGCTTGATGGATGAAATCGCCGTGCACTTGGCAGGCGTGACATCTCTTGGCATAAGTGACGGCATCGGCAATCATCTTGGGCCAGTAGTAACCCAATCTTTGGAGTCGATGTGCCAGTTTTGGGCCAGGTTGATGGGCTCCACACATGCCGTCGTGGGCTTCTTTCAATACCTCTTGAGCCTCCTTTGGTGAGAGGCACCGGAGCAAGATCCCGTCATGCGATCGACGATACAATGTTCGTGTAATCGCATTGTAATAGAATTTGGGGGCTTTCCTTCGAATGGCAGCCGCCTCTTTGGTGTCTTCAGGTAGGATGTCGTATAAGACGTAGTCGATATAGGGGAATCGCCAGTCTTTAAGCTCTGGACCGGTTGATGCTTCAAGTGCTTCTTCGCGGTGACGACTTCCCGTTGACTCCTGATAATCCTCGAGAGCATTCCTCGGGCAATACAGGTCGTGGCTGTAGACGAATATCTTCTCCATTGCTCCAACTGGAAGAGCTAAGGAGGCAGCCAGGGATGCGAGTGCATCTGCGTGCGCATTTTGCCTGCGCGGTACATGGTCGATGTAGAAGCTTATAAACCCCTCGGCCATGCGGATAGTCGCGTTGTAATAGGGTACTAAGTCTTCATGTCTGACTTCGTACTCCCCGCGGACTTGGCTGACGATGAGCTTGGAGTCGCCATATGCCTCGAGATTTTTAACGCCAATCTCATCGGCGAATTGCATCCCAATCAAAAGAGCGTTGTACTCCGCCACATTGTTGGAACAAGGCTCAGTTAATGAGACAGCTTGGGGAATCACATAGTTTTGTGGGGATACAATTACTACCCCCACTCCTGCTACTAAGTGTCCCTTCGGGCTTGTTCTTGATGCATCGTCGAAGAAAAGTTGCCAGACTTGACTTTCGAACGATGTCTGAGTCAGGCAGACTTCAGCAATTTCATCTGGGAGATCCTCGTAGACTTTGGCTGCCCTCGGATCTGGGTGTTCAGCTAGGAAATCTGCGACTGCTTGTCCCTTAATGGCCTTTTGTGGTAAAAAGCGCATCTCATATTGGGAGAGCAATATGGCCCATTTTGCCAGTCGGCCATTTAGCGATGAAGGTTTTGTCATAAGTAACCTCAGGGGGTTGACTTTTGATATGACGTTTATAGTTTGGCCTACCAGATAGTGTCGCATTTTTCGGATAGCAAACACTAGTGCCAAACATTCCTTCTCGATCGGGTTATACCGATGTTCGGCTCCGATCATTGTTCTACTCAGATAGTAGATTGCTTGCTCACGTCCCTGATCGTCATTCTGAGCTAGTAGAGCTCCCAAAGAATGATCCATTGCTCGGACGTACACCAGAAACGGCTTTCCGGATACTGGAGCTGCGAGGACTGGTGGTTGGGTGAGGTATTGCTTGATTTCCTCAAACGCTTTTTGGCAAGCGTCATCCCAAATGAATGAGACACCCTTCTTCATCAGCTTAGCGAAGGGTTGGCATCTTCCGGAGAGGTTTGAGATAAACCTGCGGATGTACGCCAATCGTCCTTGCAATCCCCTGAGTTCCTTGAGATTTCTCGGGGGTTGCATCTCCTAGATAGCGCGGACTTTTTCTGGGTCCAGGTGAATTCCGGTGGATGTTACAACAAATCCTAAGAATTTGCCACTGGCCACCCCCAGGAAGGACTTTGTGGGATTCATCTTCAATTGATGAACCCGCATGATGTCGAAGACCCCCTTCAGGTCCGCTATGTGATCACCTTTAGTGCGGCTTTTTACCGCGATGTCATCAACATAACATTCCACCGTTTTGCGTATTTGCTGATGGAAAATGGCGTTCATGGCCCTTTGATATGTTGCCCCTGCATTTTTCAGTCCGAAGGGCATGACGGTATAGCAATAAACCCCCAATGGTGTCCTGAAGGAGGTGTGCTTTTCATCGTCAGGATACATTTTGATTTGATTGTATCCTGAGAATCCATCCATGAAGGACATTCGCTCGAATCCGCAAGTATTGTCAATCATAACGTCTGTGATTGGCAATGGGAATTCGTCTTTGGGACAAGCCTCATTTAGATCACGGAAGTCGATGCAGATCCGGATCTTCCCGTTCTTCTTGGAGACGGGGACGATGTTGGCTACCCAGTCAGGATGTTGTTCTTCCCTAATGAAGCCAGAATCAATAAGTTTTCTGACTTCTGATTGAATTGCCTCCATTATTTCTGGACGAAACCGTCGCTGCTGTTGTTTGACAGGTTTTGCATCCGGATTGATGTTGAGGCGGTGCATAGCCACTTGAGGATCAAGTCCAGGCATGTCCTCGTAATTCCAGGCGAAGACGTCTATATACTCTTGTACAAGAGATATTAGATCTTTCTTCTCTGAAGGTGACAGGCCGTCACTTATGAAGATGGGCTTAGGGTTAGCCTCATCTCCTAGGTTGATCTGAACAATCTTATCTTCTGTGGGTGGCTCGCGCTGTTCAAAGCGGGTGTCCCAAAGAGCATTTAAATGTTTGATCCAAGGATCTGTATCGGATTGGATCATTTCTTCATCTCCATCTTCGAGGTGGCTTGTCGAAACCATGTTCACTGAAAGTTCCTTGAAGATGTTGCCGACACTGACATCTGACTCCCAGGATGATGTGTCTGAAGAATAATTGTTGCTCAACGATTCTTGAGAATCGGAGGCTGATGGAATCGGAGTTGATACATAGCCCAACCCCCGGCGTGTCCGATGATAATAATCGGGGGTCTTCCCTTTTGGCACAAAGGATTGAAGCAACGTCCTCCTTCCTTTGCCGAAGTTCAACCCGGGTCTGTCGGTTAGATCGTACCCCATGCACTTCATCATTTTGAGTGCTTTTGGTTCATAATGATCGAACTGCGGTGATTCCTCCTCACCTTCTGATTCGTCGCGGGGCGTTGGTTCAGACGAAATTCGCCCAAAGAGAATTGGTTTTTGGCCTTTCCGTCTCGCTGGAACCATGAATATAGATTCTTGCGCATTATCATTGTCTTGGTATGTCTCGAAGGACGATTTCACTGGTACATGCAATGATGTCAAGGCACTCATTGCCGACCAGAGATCGTCATCTATATCAGTGCTAGTGTCTGACGGTATTGAATCAGAAGCACACGCAGAAAAATACGCAAAATCTAAATCTTCATTAATATACCAACCGCCTACATCATCGGTGGTATTATCGACATCGGGTTTATTAGTGCCCGTTACAAGTGGTTCTAACTCCCACAGGCACTCTTCTTTCTCAAGCTCAGTGTCAGCCTCATTACCAGAGTCTGGCTCTTCTGGTTGTGGGGCTTCATTCGTTTCCACCGGATCTTGGTACAGCAAAGAGTCGGTGAAATAATTCTCGACCCCCTTGAACGGATGCCTTTCGGCAATCAACGTCTGCACATTTCCACCCCCGTCAATGTACTTCATGACTTGGTGGAGAGTGGAGGGAACGATGGAGTTGCGGTGAATCCACGGTCGTCCCAGCAACAGATTGTAGGAAGTGTCGGCATCGATGATGTAGCATGTCACCTCTGACTTGAGGCTTCCAATCTGACACTTGAGCTTGATCTTCCCCATCGGACGGGTCTGGTTGGCATTGAACCCATAGATAGTCGTCTGGGTAGGGCTCAAACGATGGGTAGGAATGCCGAGATGTTGCATGACCGGCGAGGCATGATGCTCAACGCGGACCCTGGATCTACCTGGATGCGGTTTACCTCAGACGATCCGATATACCCTGTGAAGTACAGGGGTCGATCATGCTTCCCTTTCACCTGCATATCATCTGCCGTGAAGGTGATGCAGGGGGCGTTCTGGGAGGTGTGGAGGCAATCCTCTACATCTTCCTCCTTCGGCACCTGGGTCATGAAGACCTCAGCATTTGTCAGAGCTTCTTGCAGAGCTTCCCTGGTCGACTTTGATAGTCTAAGAAGTTCATACAAGGTAATGCGTGCCGGAATGTTGGCCAACTGAGCCAGGACATCAAAGTGGTAAGGTGTCGTAGATCCTTCCGCGATGCCCTTTTGAAGGGCTCGAGAAAATCGAGTCGCCTTCTGCTTCTCCACAGGTGGCTTTGTGGAGGGCCTGACTGGCTCCGCAGTTGGTTGTGGAGGGGCTACTGCCGTCTCGTCGTACTGTTTCAAGTACGCCTGTCCTGAACGGGTTCCCGCCATCGGTTGGTTGGGCTCTGCAGCCAGGACTATCGTTTCCTCCTCTGAGTCGGTCAGTGAAGGGATATCAATCTCCGCTTCTCGAGAGGAGGCACCTATCACAATGCAGGATGAGGCTTTTGCCTTGCCTTTGGATTTCCTGTTGGTCACAGTAGTCCATTGCTGTTCATTGACAAGGTCAGGGTGGACCCACATAATTTCCCCTTGAGGTGTAGGGACGGGTACCAAGCCTTTCTCTTGCTGCTGGTGAGGGTCTGTGTTGACCACTCTCAGCTCTCCTCTTGGGATAGGAGCTACCCCCGCAGGCGTTGGAGGTTGTCTCCCGAACTGGAGAACTGACGTCACATTAGCCGTCACCTTCTTCTGCTCTGGTCGGAGTTTTAACACCTCTGCATCAATCAGAGCTTGAAGGACGTCCTTGAAGACGTAGCAGCTTTTGGTAGGATGTCCCAACATTCTGTGGTACATGCAGTAGTTGGGATTGTCGGTTTTGCCGACTTCCTCTGGGCGTCGAGCTTCAGGGAGCTTCAGTCGGTTGCTCTTGTTGAGTAATTTAAAGAGCGAATCGACATGTTCCTCCTTGAAGGAATATGGTTTGTTAGCGCGTGGCTGGCTTGAGGAGCCACTTGCCTTGCCTGATTGAGGTTTGGCGGGAGATTTGGTCTCCGTTGCCAAATTATCCTTCCGCTTTGTTTGGAGGGATGTATCTGGCGCACGCCTTGTCGACCTTTCCGGCCTAGGCTTACCTTCCTCCGCTCGGACGCGGGCGACAATCTCCTCAGCCTGTTCACCTTGTTGGACTAATTGCTTCCAGGTGCGGCTTTCAGCAACTCCTATTTGAGCAAGGAGTGAGGTTTGGAGATTGTGGCGGCATGTTTCCACCAGGGTGGCCTGGGTCATACCGCTTGGACACCGGAGTGCCATGTTCCGAAATCTTTCCACGAAAGATTTGACAGACTCCCCTTTTCGCTGTTTGGTAGCTAGAAGGGTAGGCATTGTGACCTCCGAGTCATCCTCGAAGAAGCGTGTTAAGAACAGCTTCTCCAGATCGCCCCAGTTCTTGATAGACCCTTCTGGGAGCTTCATAAACCATTCAAAGGCTAACCCTTTCAGGGTGCCAATGAACAGGCACGCCAAAATAGCGTCATTATCCACTACATTCCCGGTCTGGGATTTGAAGTAGTAGATGTGCTGGTTGGGGGACCCCTTCCCGTCAAATGCTTGGAGGGTTGGAGCCTTGAACTTAGGAGGATACGGGACTGAATCCCACTCGGCCGGATAGGGCCGGACCACTCCTACTTCTTGGAGATCTTTGCGATTAGCAAGGGCCTCGAGGCGTCGCTCTAGTTGACTCATTCTTTTAACATGAGCCTTTCCCTGGTCTTGGTCGCTTTTTACTTGCGACGAGGACTTGGACGAGCCGGAGGCAGATCGCCGCGTCTCCTCAGAAGGTTCGGAAGATGAGCTTTCTCCCTTTTTCGCTTTGCCCTTTGACTTTTTAGGAGGGGACCTCCTCCTGTCTTCGAGCAGCTATGCAATTGCCTGCTTGAGGGAGTTGATAGATTCCTGCTGAGCAAGAATCATATCCATTTGTGCCTTCTGGATCTGCTCCAAACGTTTAGTCGTCTCCTCAGGAGCGCCTGTCATGTGGCGGAGGTCTCCTTCTCGACGGAAGAGTTCGAAGCCCTTGATTCCGCTACAGCGGAGTGGGAATCATTAATGCCATGGGCTAAGGCATTATAGTCAATTGGGGGAATGGCCCCAGTCCGGGTGCGAGTGTGTCGATACACCCCTTCCGGTTCAGAGTCAGACTCGGACTCGTCTGAGCTGACTGCAAGTTGTTTTCCCTTGCTCCTGCTTGTCATATTCGCAGTGAGCTCCGGGTACTCAACGTCAGAGAAGGTTCTCCTTCTGTGGGAGCGTCTTCGTTTAGCTGACGGAGGAATCAGGGTCAGCTGTCTGACTAAAGACTGCTGGTGTACGCCTGATCCGCAACGGCACTCAGAGAGCATATGGATGAGCCGTTGGCAGCAACACGACGAAGTGGCCTGATTGGCACTTCTTTTTTTCGTCAGATAATCCCTCAAATCCATGGGAGGGGATTGAAAAGGTTAACCTCGCAACGTCGAAGACGGGAGGCATCCATGTGCTGCACAGACTGGACGCAGACTTCAGGGACGCGGTTTTCGCGTCGCGGCTGTGGAACGCGCGTCTGGCGTCTCTGTTGAGATGAGACGCGAGTGTCGCGTTGTTGTCTGGTGCGTCGGGGCAGAGACGCTTGAGAGAGGATGGGCTGCTAGGCCCCACGCCTATGGGCTCGTGCCTCTTGTGCTTGACGAGGCGTAGAGGTCTCTCCTTGGCGTTTGATGAGTTGGTCCTCGGAGGACCTAACTGGAGGAATCTCGCGTTTGGGACGCCAAACGCGGACTTCACGTACTGGACGTGGCGCGGGCAAGGCGCGAGATTGTACGTCGCGTCCAGCCTCAGTTGGATAACCAACGGTTCCAACTAGCAGCTGACGCGCACGTCTCCTCTGTCGACGCTCAGCGTTTCGATTGCGTCGAGGAGGTAGAGAGAGACCAACGACATCCTGATGCTGGCCACCAGGGATTTTGACCATGCGGGTCTCCTGAGAGACGCGCGTCTCTTGGTTGGCACAGTCGGCAGCAGGGGAGCTCGAGAGAGCCACAGATCGGGACTCGAGGTCATTTCCCGTTGAGACCCGGCGGCAGACGCGGGTCTTTGGGCTCTTGGAGCCAGAAGAGAGGAACTCTTCGTACTTCTCCTGGTCGAACTCGACAACGAGCGATTCGACCATCTTTCCCTTATGGTGGACGTCATCTTGCGCCACTACCTGTTCGTCAGTCACGAAGGTTGTCCCCAGCGGAGTCGCCATCTCTTGTATGACCCGGGAAAGGAGAGAGACAGTGAATTGCAGTAAAAGTTTTCCTTGAATCGAATGAAAAGGATTACAACAACAACTGTTCCTTCCGGTTACAAGGGAGGGAGGATATTGAATCTTGAATCCCCCCTTTGTTTAAGGCTGGGTTCTTCGTGTGGCGGTGGAGAGTGAATCTTGTTCTCCGTTGACCGGATGACCGTCCTTCAGGGATTTCCTTTTAGGCCGGTAGAAAGAGTAACTCAGCTCCGTCTACCAAAACTCTAAAAGAGAAGGTAAGCGAAGAGTCACTTGTATGCAGCAAGCTCGCTTGAAGAGTCGAGTTCTCTCTCTGTTGATGATCTCTCTGTTGTCCTCTTCTCCTTCTTTTTTTTTTGATTGCCAAAAGTCCGCCCTCTTCTTCATAGCGACGGGGCTATTTATAGAGGTCTTAGGGGGTGAACGTGCCCCCTGAAAACGCTCCACAATGAGGGCCAACTTCCCCGCTACATAGGCGGTAACCAACCCACGTGCCTGCTAAAGACACGCCACGATGGGAGCTGGTTTCCCTTACGTGTAGGCAGTGATTGGTCCCTTAACCAAGGCGGTTATAACTGAGACGCGGGTTTCAGGCCGACGCGCCTTGATGCTGAGACGTGGGTGTCAAGTCGACGCGCCTTGATGCTGAGACGCGGGTGTCGGGCCGATGCGTCTTGATGCTGAGACGCGGGTGTCAGGCCGACGCGCCTTGATGCTGAGGCGCGGGTGTCAGGCCGACGCGCCTTGATGCTGAGACGCGGGTGTCGGGCCGACGCGTCTTGATGCTGAGACGCGGGTGTCAGGCTGACACGTCTTGATGATGAGACGCGGGTGTCAGGCTGACGCGCCTTGATGTTGAGACGCGGTTGATAGTCCCTCGCGTCTAGAGCTTGAAACTTTGCTTCTCAATGGCTTGTTCTCCAGTAACTTTTGGACAGCCTACAACCTCTACCGAAGAGGGTTACAAACACCAACTCCACCTCTCACTAGAGGGAGCAAACAACAACCAACTCCACCTCTCACTAGAGGGAGCAAACCACAACCCTCAACCTCTACCGAAGAGGGAGCAACCCAATCAAAGTAAGGGTTTTACAACAAGTGGTTACAAAGACCACAAACTCTCTTTCTTTTCTCTTTTCCACAAAAACAAGATCCTAAATAGATTAGGATAGAAGATAGCTCAAGTGTGGAATAAGGTGTTTTTGGAAACAAGCAATAAAGAAAAACTAATTGGGAAATCTCTTGTAAATGATAGAAAATGAAAACCAATACAATATCCCAAAACCTAGTTCTCTTTGATTTTCCAAAACCCAAAAACAATAAAGATGAAATCTTTTTAGCATAAAAACTCTTTTCAAAACTTGTTTAAAACACTGAAGAAGTCAGGAATTTTTAGCTCTAAAAATCTTGGCCAAAATCCCAAAGAAATGGGGTTTTTATAGGCCCATCAGAAAACTAGCCGTTAGGCTGAGCTGGCAGCCTGACAGGCTACTGGTCGACCGGCCCGGTCGACCGCCAACGGTCAGAAATGTGACCGTTCGGCAAACACGGTCGACCGGCACGGTCTACCCAAACAAACAGAGAGCACTGCTCTCAGACCCGGTCGACCCTTACGGTCGACCATCCCTGTGTCTGCCAAACGTGCACAATCTGTGCACGTCGGTCGACCGGCCCGATCGACCGACTTCATCCCAAGTCGACTTGGTCAGAAGACTAGTCGACTGGTTGAAGCCTGGAACAGAAAACTGGGTCAGAAAAATAGTTTAAAAATATTTTAAAAAATCTTTTAAGTCTTCTAAAAATCCACAAAACTTGTTTTAACATTTTATATTAAAACACAAATAAGTGATAAAAATTTCAAGACATATATCAATCATATCAATTCATTTTTGAGTCTTGCAAATTTTATCAAAACCAACACTTGTATTTTTATCAAACTTGATTTTTCAATACATGAATAAGATAGTCAAAATAAGTTTGTATAAGAAGTTTAAGCATGTATGTATAACTAGAATACATCTATTATACATATAAACCATGTAAACTTGTTTTGATCAATCATTCATGAAAACTAATTCCAAAATATGAAAACGTGTGTGTTGTGCACTTGAGCATATCAACTATACTAAGCTTTACAAATGGATCTAGAACACACTATCTAAACTATGGATACCTAAGTCTTCTTGATGATCTTCATCTTCAAGTTGACTTGCTCCAAAACTCCATCCATGGGCTAGGCAAAGTGTGATCTTGAAGTTTTGGCCCTGGAATCACCATGAAAAGCTTCTAAACACCTTGTTGAAGATAACCATCAACTAATATCGTGGGTAATGAATCTGAAACTTAAACAACACAAGATTATTAGTAAACATAACTACATGAGTTAATCATCATCAAAACTAGGGTGGAAGGCCTTTGGGCCAACAGAACTCTTGATTCGTCATGTGTTAGAGCTCCAAATGAAATGCTTCACAAAGTCTTCATCAAAACAAGTTCCAACATTCTCCCCCTTTTTGATGATGACGCTTTGTGTGCACAAGTGCTCCCCCTGCAGAAAATATGTTATATTTTCCTCCCCCTGCAGAAATTGAGTTATAACAAATATGAAAAGACTTTGTTCTCCCCTGCAACAAATATATTAGTAAATATATATATATATATATATATATATATATATATATATATATATATATATATATATACATATACATACATACATACATACATACATACATACATACATACATATATATATGTTCTTATCAATTTTTACATGGTACCTGCAAGATAAACCTTAGATGGTACCAAGCATAAAAGAACATATTAACCTTTAGGAGTCCAAATCCATTTAGAATTTGGTTTCCACCTGTTAGTATACACATAGTTGCAAGAATCACATATATCATGAATGTATGAAGCAATATATGTATTTTTATCATGAAAACTTAAATTCTTAGGAATCCATATAAACTTTGTCTTAATTCTATTTGAAACATGATTAGACTTTCTTTTCACATATGGATTACTAACATATGAAGACTTTTCATTATATCCAATACCATAATGATTATCATGTGACAACTTCTGAAAAGATAATAAATCATTCAATTTTTCTTTTCCTTTATTGAACTTAGTCACATTTTGCACAAGATCTTCATATTTTTTTTTGAAAACTGAAATATCTTTATCTAAAATAGAAATCCTTTTATTCAAAGATTCAGTTTCCTTTTTCAGAAAAATGTTCTCTTTTATAAACTTCTCATTTTTATTTTCAAAGATGATATGACTTTTTCAAACTCATCTTGTTGAGAATTTATAAAAGAATATTGTAAAGCATAACATGAATTTTCCTTTAAAAGTTTTTCATTTTCTTTTGATAAAACTTTATTTTTCAATTTTTCATTTTTCAGATCAATAAACAATTCATGAAATGCATCAAAAAGTTCAGAAAATGATACCTCATCATCTTCTAGTGCCATGTAACATAGGTTGACACGTTCAGTGGTTTCTTCTTCATCCGAGGAAGATGAATCACTGTATTCTGATGATGCTTCGTAGTTTTTCTTCTTTCTGAACTTTTTGCTCTTGTATTTTTCTTTCTTCTTGAGCAAAGGGCAATCCATCTTCATATGACCTGATTTATTACAATTAAAGCATTTGAATTTACCTTGCTTTAGAAATCTCCTGAATTTCTTTGAAAGCATTGCCATCTCCTTTTCATCATCATTGGAATCATTCGTGTCGGAAGATGCATGGAAGGCAATTTCTTTCTTCTTTGAGTGGTGTTGTCGTTCGTCCTTCTTTCTTTCTTCTAACTGCACTTCATATGCCATTAGATTACCGATTAGGTTTTCTAATGTCATAGTTGAGAGATCATTCGCCTCTTCAATAGCGGTTGTCTTCTTCTCCCATTCTGGTGTAAGTGCACGAAGGATCTTACGAACTCTTTCAACTTGGGTGTAGTCCTTTCCAAGAGATGCTAATGAATTGGTAATGTCAGTGAATCTTGTAACCATTTCGGATATGGTTTCATTCTCCTCCATTTTGAATAATTCAAACCTGTGGACAAGAACAGATATTTTAGATTCCTCAACTTTATTTGTGCCTTCGTGTGTTACCTGAAGAGTATGCCATATTAGATGTGCAGAAGTGGCTGTTGACACACGGTTGAACTCTTCTTTGGTTAAGGCACAGAACAAGGCATTCATTGCTTTGGCGTCGAGGTTCGCGTTCTTCTTTTGATCTTCACTCCAAGCGTTGTAGTTGGTTGTTGGCTTGGTGTACGATGCTTCTACGATGTTCCAAAGGTCGTAGTTCAGCGATTGCAAGTAGATCTTCATTCTACACTTCCAATAGTTGTAGTTGGATCCGTCAAATAGCGGTGGACGTTGTATAGAATGTCCTTCTTTGAATTGGGATGATGAGAACTCCGTTGCCATCTTTGTTGTTGACTTGTACCCGCTCTGATACCAATTGTTGGTCCCGAGATGATGTCAAATGCGAAACTATCTCTGTTGGCAATTATAGATCTAAAAATACCCAAGTCAACACAAAACTAAAACAAGAAGGATTAACGTTAAGCAAATAAATAAACTTACAAAAAGGAAAATAAATCTCAGAGAATAGACAAACGCAAACAAGAGAGATTTATCCTGGTTCGGTCCTCGTGACCTACATCCAGTCCCCAAGCCACCCGCTTGAGATTTTCCTTTATCCTTGATTTTGTTCACCCAAAATCACAACCATGCACACCACTTGACAAATCCCCTTTGCCAAATGTGTACACCTTCTCTTCCACCAAGAGAACAAACTTCACCTTGTACAACTGCCTCTACACCAAGAAGCCACCCGTGTACAATACTTGCTTTGAGTATTACAACTTTCCTATAAGCCTTGGTATTGTGTATGAACGTGGACAAGGTCTAGTATAGGAGAAACTTCAGAGAACTTCATAATGGAAATGACTTTTGGTGAAGAACAGAAGTTGGAAAAACAGTTTTCAGATTTGGCAGAATTTTGGCTTTGGAAAACTGAAGATTTTTCTTGGTATTTGGCCTTTGGACTAACCACCCTTTATATAGCTGAAGACTAGGGTAAGTTAGGGTAGTTAATAGGTGCCTTTTGAATGTTCAAATGTTGGGAAACGTTGCACAAAAGACCAACAGTTAGAAACTATCCAACAGTCAGAAACTGCCTATAGTCGACTTGCCTTTTGAGTTAGTCGACTATACAAGGCAAATTTCCTACTATTAGTCGACTATGTTTGGGTATTAGTCGACTAGGTCAAGATAAGCTCGAATGACAGGTTTCTGGATAACTGAATCAAGTCGACTGCAACTAACTTTCAAGTCGACTGGACCAGCTATTAGTCGACTAGGGGCAAGGGATTAGTCGACTACAAATGATATTAGTCGACTACATTTTACTGTCAAGTCGACTAACGCAGAAACAGAGAGTTGGGTCTGTTTTGGACACAATACTTAGTCGACTAGGGTTTGGGTCAAGTCGACTACACATGTTATTAGTCGACTATAAGGGACTGTAAGTCGACTAACAGGACTATGATATGTGTGTGTGTGTGTGTGTGTGTCAAGGCTTTTTACATGCTATTTCATCTTTACAAAATACATCATATCAACTCTCCTTGGGACATCTTGATCATGTAGAACTCTTGATTCGTCATGTGTTAGAGCTCCAAATGAAATGTTTCACAAAGTCTTCATCAAAACAAGTTCCAACAATCATGACATCACGTCCCTTGGAGTTAATCCATATGGATTTGTTTGGTCCTACTCAAACCAAAAGTCTAAGTGGGAAATCGTTTTGCATTTGTTTTGGTTGATGATTTTTCGCGTTTTACATGGGTTTTCTTCTTAGAGCACAAAAATCAAGCCTTTTCACATTTTCAAGCCTTTAAGAAAAGAGTTGAAAAGGAAAAAGATTCTTCAATTTTAAGAATAAGAAGTGATAGAGGTGGTGAATTCATTAACCTACCCTTTATCACTTTTTGTGAAGAATATGGAATTAAGCATGAACTATCTTGTCCTAGAACTCCATAACAAAATGGAGTAGTTGAGCGGAAAAATCGGACATTACAAGAGATGGCTAGGACAATGATTAGTGAATATGGTCTCCCTCATTATCTATGGGCCGAGGCCGTTAATACATCATGCTATATATCAAATCGTGTTTTCTTATGCAAAAATACTTCAAAAACATCTTTTGAGATCTATTTTTCTAGAAAGCCTAATGTTTCGTACTTTAAAGTTTTTGGATGCAAATGTTTTGTTTTAAATACAAAAGACAATTTGGGAAAATTTGATGCAAGGTCTTATGAAGCAATCTTTGTTGGTTACTCAAATACTAGTAAAGCGTATAGAGTCTTCAACAAGTCATCTTTGACTATTGAAGAATCTATACATGTAAAATTTAAGGAATCTAATGTGTTTGTTAAGAATGTTGTAGAAATAGATTCTTTGCATGAAGGCATGGAGAAAGTCACTTTGGAGGACTCACCTATTATTGAAGACAAGCCAAAGGATGATGAAGGAAATGAAGCTAAAGAGGCTCAAGGAAATGAAATTCAAGGAATTGAAGTGGAGCCTACTCAACAACTTCAAAAGGATTGGAGATACAATCCACATCATCCTAAGGATCTCGTTATAGGTGAAGTATCTCAAGGGGTAACTACTCGTTCTCAACTTCATGATTTTTGTGGACACTATGCTTTTATTTCTCACTTTTTACCCAAAAGCGTTCTCGAAGCCGAGGCCGACTCATATTGGTTGCTAGCCATGCAAGAGGAACTCAATCAATTTGAGCGCAACCAAGTTTGGCACCTTGTTCCTAGGCCCCACGATAGACCAACAATTGGTACTAAGTGGATCTTTAAGAACAAGTTGGATGAGTCGGGTAACGTTGTTAGGAATAAAGTTAGGTTAGTTGCCCAAGGTTACACTCAAATCGAAGGTATCGATTTTGATGAAACCTTTGTACCCGTAGCACGGCTTGAAGCCATACGGATGACACTTGCATTTGCTTCATATAAAGATTTTAAGCTTTTTCAAATGGATGTTAAAAGTGCTTTCTTAAATGGATTTATTGAAGAGGAGGTATATGTTGAACAACCCCCCGGATTTGTTGATCCTACACATCCGGATTTTGTTTTCAAACTTGACAAAGCTCTTTATGGTTTAAAACAAGCCCCTAGGGCTTGGTATGAAAGGCTTTCTTCATTTCTAATTTCAAATGGTTTTAAGAAAGGAAAAATTGATACTACTTTATTTACAAAACATGTTGAAAATGACATTCTTATTGTTCAAATTTATGTGGATGATATCATTTTTGGTTCTACTAATGAAACCCTTTGCCAAGTTTTTGAATCATGCATGAAGGAAGAATTCGAAATGTCTATGATGGGTGAGCTCAACTATTTCCTTGGTCTCCAAATCAAGCAAAGAAAGGATGGGATCTTCATCAATCAAGCCAAGTACACAAAGGAACTTATCAAGAGATTCGGGCTTGAAGGAGCTAGAACTAGCAAAACTCCCATGGCAACAACCACCAAGCTTGACAGGATGAACAAGGTAAAAGTATAGACATTAAGCTTTATCGTAGCATGATTGGTAGTTTGTTGTATTTGACGGCTAGTAGGCCGGATATTATGTTTTGTGTATGTCTTTGTGCTCATTTTCAATCATGTCTTAAGGAGTCTCATTTAGTTGCGGTTTAAACGCATCATTAGATACCTTAAGGGCATATTTGAAATGGGGTTGTGGTATCCGAAAACCGGACAATTTAACATGACGAGTTTTTCGGATGCCGACTATGCGGGTTTTAGGGTAGATAGGAAGAGTACAAGTGGAACATGTCAATTTCTTGGTAATTGTCTTATTTCTTGGTCTTCCAAAAAGCAAAATTCGGTAGCCCTTTCAACCGCCGAGACGGAGTATGTTGCAGGCGGAGAATGTTGTGCACAAGTTCTTTGGATGAAACATACTCTCCTTGACTATGATTTGCATTTTGATCATATTAAAATATTTTGTGATAATACTAGTACTATTCATATGACTAAAAATGCAAATCAACATAGTAAAACTAAGCACATTGACATTAGATATCACTTTCTTAGAGATCATTATGAGAAAGGTGATATTGATATTGATTATGTTTCTACCGGTTTTCAACTTGCCGATATTTTTACAAAACCTCTAGACTATGCTAGATTTTCCTTTATTTGTGGTGAGTTGAATGTTTGCATTTTGGATTCTTGAAGAAAACATTTTTTAACTATGTTTACCCTTTTTGATGTATGACAAAAAGGGGAGAGAAAAAGTTTAGTTTGAATGCATTTTGAGTTTTAGTTAGTTTTTATGCATTAAGTTTTGTATGTATATGTCTTTTTTTTATGTATATAGCCATTCGTTTATATACATAGTCATTTGTTTATACATAGCATAATTTGAGGGGGAGCTTCCAAGCTCTTTTCCCTTATTTTTATAAAATAACTTATATGTCTTGTCATCATCAAAAAGGGGGAGATTATTGGCCCAAGGTTACAATCACCCGTTTTATTGAGTTTTGATGATTCCAAAACATATATAGTTATTTGTACTAATCATGTTTATTGTTTAAGTGTGTTTCAGGGTTCTAAAGATTCATGGAGTTTTCTTCCCTAAAGGAAGGTTGTTTTGACTCAAGTCAGTTCATTTCGGGTTCAAGAATCAAGCTTGCAAGATCATATGGAGAAGCCCACTTGAAGACTTTGTAGTCACCTAGAACCTATGTAAGACTTAGTTTGTTAAAGTTTGAGGTTGTGGTAAATTGGCTCTAAAACACACACACACTTTTCAAAATACAAGTTTTTAGTTTTGGTATTTGTTTTAAGTTCATGCTTTGGTCTCTATATATGATTCAAATTTTTACAAATTTTATATCTTGTTTATATCATGTATATCTATCTTTTCAGCATGATACTTAGCCATATTTCCCTACAAAATTATTTTTAAAATTTTCCCAAGTTCAGAAAAATCCTACTTCAAAATCTGTTTCAGGCCTGGCGGTCGACCGGGACGGTCGACCGGACCTATTCCAGGCCAGGACGGTCGACCGCCCGGTCGACCGAGTCCTGTGTCAAGGACGTGCATGCTTGTGCACGTTTGTCGGTCGACCAACCGAAAACAGCTTGCTCTCTGTTTTTTGTTGGTCGCCCGACCGGTCGACCGACCGTTAAAAACTGTGTTTGCCCCTTTGCGGCCGGTCGACCGACCGGTCGACCGCGGCCAACGGCTATATGCCAGATGGGCTGCCGGTCGACCGATAGCCTGCCTGGAGCCCAACGGCTCTTTCCTCTTTGGTGATTTTCTGAAAAACTGTTTTTGGTACTTTTTGTTTGGTAGAGTTTTCTGATCTTTTGGGGACTAATTTTGGACCATATAAACTTAATTAAATCTTGTTTTAATCCCTTCCTCTCCCTATAAATAGAGAGGGTTGGTCTCTTGCAAAAACACCAAGAAAAATCCCTAGTTTACAAGTTTTCAAAAGAAAGAAAAAGTTTCAAAGCTCTCAATTCTCCATTGCTTTCTTGGCCATTGTTTTTCAGTTGTGTTTGCAAGCATTTTACATTTACAACTGAGTTTGTTTTTCTCACTACACTTCTAGAGCCAAAAATCCCATCCTCATTCTATAAGAAAGTTGTAAAGAGAAAGTTTGTAAGAAGTTTGTGATCCTTTTGGTGATCACTTAGCTATTTGTTCCTTCTTCTTGTTCTTATTGAGATACCTCTTCGGTAGAGGTTTGTAAGTGGTGGAGTTCGGTACTCCGGTCTTCGGTAGACCTTGTAAAGTCCTCGGTGGATAGTGGAAACCCTTCACGGCGGTGAAGGCGGGGAGTAGAGCGGTGGCTCGAACCTCGAAACAAATACCTTGTGTTTGCGATTGCTTTTGTTCTTGCTCTCTATTGCTCTTTACTTTTAGCTTGTGTTGTTGCTTTCAATTCTTGTGATATATCTTGTGTGCACTTTATTATTGCTTCAAATTCATTTCTTACTAACTTGTCGATTATTACTCATACAACAAGATTGCAATACGCACCTCTAACTCTTATCTAGAGGAATCACGAGGAAGGAGTTTAGAGCCCTTCACCGAGTATTCGGCTTCTAGTCTTGTTTTGGGAGATCGTTGCATCATACATTCATACTTGTTTTAAAAAGATTGTTAGATTAGCATTTACACCTATTCACCCCCCTCTAGGTGTTTTCAAATACGTCGCCGACTCTCGTTGCGACTCCGTTTCCACGTATTTTGGGAAGCGGGGCGTGACAAATATTTGCAAAAAGAAAACAGAATTTCAAATAGTTTACAATGCTTTCGTATTGGGTCAGTCGACCAGGCGGTCAATCGGAGGATCCACCGAAAAAAGTATTGTGCACCTCGGTCGACCGGTCGACCGACCGACTATAACCCATTTACTCTTAGTATGGATCAGTCGACCGGCTGATCGATCGACGCTGCCTAACGGTCAAAAATATGATCGTTGGCGGTCAACCGGGTGGTCAACCGACCTGGCTGTTTTGGCATTTTCTGCCTCAACGGCTATATTTTTAATTAGCTATTTAGAGCTTAATCAAAAAATAGCTATCTGAGTTTTCTCTCTAATATTTTGAATACTTATAAATAGAAACACTGTAGATGATTAAGAAAGAAAGGTTTCAAGATATATTCTTATTTTAGACTCAAAATTCTCAAGAGAAAAAGATTTCAAAAAGAGAAATTTTCAAATACAAAGTCCATTACAAAATTTCTCTTGCTTGATTCCTAACTCCAAAAATCTCAAAGCTTTTCTCACCACAATCTCAGAGCTACGTATTCTATTCTTGGTTATACGATTGTGTTTTTGAGCCCCTTTTGGTGATTTAGGAAAGGTCACATTTTTCCTTGTTATTGAGAAGTGTTGTAGAGGTTGAGGCCTCAATACAAGCTTGGGGTTCGTCAAATTGTAATGTGTTGCGGCACCGAGTGAGAGGACTTACGGGTCCGGTCCAGTCCGTTCTTGTGAGAACGTGTAGAGAAGTGATTCTGCGGGATCGAGTTCTAGTAGAATCCTTCATTGCGGTGAAGGCGGGGATGTAGAGCAAGTGGCTCAAACCTCCAAACAAATCATCTGTGTTTGCGATCGTTGTCTCTCACTCTCTCTTACTTTAACTCATTCTTTACTATTGCATGCTAGCTTTGCTCTATTTCATATTGCTACTTATACTCTTGTGCCATTGTTACTTGTATTGATATTATTACTTGTTAGTTTGCTAGAATAATTTTCTATTCCACGTTATTTGCCGTCAACCTATAGCCATCACCTATTCACCTTCTGGTGATTTACAGGATTCATAGCCAAGGGACAAGAAAACAAAGTGTGCAAACTAGTGAAGTCATTGTATGATCTTAAATAAACACATAAACAATGACACCAAATGTTTAACATAGTTGTCGCACAATTTGAATTCACTGTCCATGAACATGATAAATGCACTTATTCCAAGAATTTTGATAATGACTATATCATTTTTTGTCTATATATGACGATATTCTTATTCTTGGAACTTCTCTTGATGCAATGCAAAGGGTAAAAGATTATCTCTCTAAAATTTGACATGAAGAATTTAGGTCATGCTGATATGATATTGGGAATGATGATATCCAGAACTCCAAATGGAATTTCATTGAGTCTATCTCACAACGTTGAAAGAATACTTTACAAGTTTAATTTCTATAACTCTAAATCTATTTCTACACCCTATGATTCTTCAATTGCTTTGAACAAGAATACAAGTGAGCATGTGTCTCAACTGAAATGCTCTCAATTAATAGGTTCACTTCTCTACATTTCTAACAGGACTAGGCTTGACATCTCTTATGCAATAGGTAGACTAGTAACCTTAGTAGAGAACACTGGACTGCATTAGAGAGAGTTTTCAGATATCTTAGAGGCACAATTGGCTATTGTTTGATTTACAGTGGATATCCTGATGTCATAGAAGGGTATAGTGATGCCAACTGGATCACTGACTCTCACAGTGTTAAGTCTACTACCCGATATGTATTTATATTCGATGGTGCAACTGTGTCTTGGAAATCCTGTAAACAAACAGTGATTGCCAGGAGCACTATGGAGTCTGATTTCATCGCTCTGGACATTACTTGCTTGGAAGCTGAATAGTTAAAGAATCTTCTATCTGAATTCTATATCGTGTCTAGACCCATACTTCCAATCTCAGTTCATACTGATTCGAGATCCACCATTGAGATTCTAAAGTAAGAGAATGCTAATAAGAAGATGAACAAACATATTCAGATCAGACTCAAGTCTATACGGCGCCTATTGGATAAAGTTATGATTTTGGACTTGTAAAGTCTGAAAAGAATCTTGCTGACCTATTGAATAAGGGTCTTTTTAGGAGTGTGGTCCTAGAATCATCGAGAGTGGTGAGGTTAAGCCCATAGTAGAGTTCACCGATAGCGGGACCCAACCTACTTAATCGGGAGCTGGTTCCATAAAAGAGATTCAATGTGGTAACAATAAGCTGGATTGGTAATACTCGTGTGGAGCATCGACCCAAATATGTTTATATCCTATATGTAGCAGTGTAGTTACTGCCCCTTCTTTATGGTGATGATACTCTTATAATACAGTTAGGTAAAGCTGAGTTAAACTCTTAATAAGTCCAACGCATAAAGTGTGAAGGGTATAATGTCCAGTTGTAGTACCCTTGAGGACTTACCTACGTGAGAGGAACCGTGATGGCCGCGGTTGAGGCGCAGGGCTGACCTCTAGAAACTTCTTATGAGTCGGTTAATGTGAATATGACATTTAACGCTCAACCCGCTCGCTCAATAGATAGGAACTTACTGTGTCTATCTTTCATTAAAATTTGGTTAAAGAGGCCTAATTCAAGGCGTAGTCCATTATGTCTCTCAAGTGGTGATGAAATTCACTAAGGGTAGATTCAAGCGCAAGCTATCGACCCCGAATTCACATCATGATGTTGCCCAAAATTTTACTCGGGCTTAATGGTTTATGATTTGTTTATATCATATTGATTTCTTTTATCTTTCCTGAACTCAAATTTTGGGGGATTGTTGGATGTGTATTTGGTTTGTGGGACCTGTATATGACAACTACAACATTAGAGGAGAAGGGTCTGTTTGGATTCAAGGAAGTGGGCGGAAGTAAGGAAATAGTGAAGTGTCATTTCTCACTTTCCTATCTATCCAAACATCGGAAAAGAAAAATGAGAAAACCCTTTTTCTTTTCTCTCTTCCCTTTTACACAACCATTTCCTAACTTCCAGGATGCTACAGTTAATTTTGTGGTCATGTAAATCTCATTTATAATAAGTTGTAACTCAAAATAATTAATTTTGTGATCATATAAATCTCACTTGCATTCTAATTATAGTCCAATTTTTATTTTTCTTCATTAATTTTATTATAATATTATTTACAATCAATTTTGTGGTCAACTTTTTCACTTTCACTTCCATATTACCATCCAAACACTAGAAAAGACATAACATTTTTCAAACTACACTTCCCAACAACATCCAAATACCGAAAAACTTACTAACAAATTCTCAAGTTCCAAAGGAAACTATTACTACTTCCTCACTTTCACCCCTAACCAAACAGGCCCGAAGTGAATAGTGTTTATAATAAATTTATCAAGAAAGATTAGTAACTTATAAAGTAAATATCAATCACATAAATAAAATCAACACAAAGATTTTATCCTATTCAGTCCCCAAGCAACCCCACTTGAGATTGTCCTTAACTTTGATTTTGAAAACTACAAAATCAACACATGGACACTAATTGACAACAACCTTGTTAGTTCTGTACACCTCTTCTCTACACCGAGAAGACATTTACCTTTTATCATTTATAACTTTCAATTTATAAGCCTTGAATGTGGAGTGCACGTGATACTTTGCAGAGGCCTATAAGGTTTCTCTTCTAGTTCTGCTTAATAAGTCATTTGAAAGTGGATTTAGGCAAAATAAGAGAGTATATGATTTTCTTGACAGAAATTCAGAACTTTTGAAGTCAAAAACTTGGAATGAATTGAGTGTATAAAAGCTCAAGAATCCCTAGCTATTTATAGGAGTTTTGGTAACTGAAAAAGATTGTTGGACAATTCAAAATCTAAGAATATAGCTGTTAGAACAGAGGAATTAGGTATCAAACAGATCAGAATATCAACAGCTATAAACTACCAAATCAATCAACTGGTAGAAGTATATGTCGACTAATAACACTATTATGTGAATTATCAGTCGACTAGTCCAAATCATCAACCAACTGATAATATTATTCTGTGAACTATCAATCCACTGGTCCAAATCATCAGTCAACTGATAACACTATTCTGTGAATTATCAGTCTACTGGACAAGACAGACTGAGAAATCCTAGTCTTTGTAGGAAGTATTAGTCGAGTAAAATAAGCATGGTAGCGCACAAATAAGCTAAATAAAGGTTTAAATGGATGTCTACTAGGGGGTGTGTGTGTGTGTGTGTGTGTGTGTGTGTGTGTGTGTTCAAGAGTTTTACATTAGTAACTAAGACATGAAAAACAAAATTTACAACATTATAAACGTTACATGTCTTTAATAAATCTTCTTGAATCTTCACTTGAGCCTTGTTGCAACAGTATATGAGCTTGATAAGCAGATAACATAGCTTCGAATACTGTAAAGATGTAAGTACACACATTTTATGTTGTTATCATCAAAACATCAAAAAAAAAAAAAAATCTAACATGGTTTTGGAGGAAAAACTTAAGTTTCCCTCTATTTGCCTTTGGTTTTTAGTCGCATATGGATAGGCCAAAGAAGTTTGAGTGGTATATATACCAACTCTTCTTAAGCTTATTGTTATGAGTGTTAGGCCTGGGTCACACTCCCCACACACGAGCCGAGCCGAACCGGGTCAGGTTCGGGTCTAGTGACGTGCGCCCACGACCTGCGAACACGAATACAGCTTCATTTAAGGGGTTCTTGGACCTCCTATATTTTGAAAATTATTTTTTGTCTTTCGGAGCTAACTCCTAGTTTCAAGGCGAAGTGACCCAAGGATGTGCACTCAGAATGATTCCGGAACACTTGACCTTAAAATCATCCCCGAGTACTTGGACCCAAACTGATCTCGGAGTGAACCCCGAGCACTTAGACTCGGGATCATCCCGAGCACTTGCACCTGGAGACGCAGTATGTTTCTCGAGCACTTGGAGTCGGAATATTCCCGAGCTCCATCTCACTCTCCCGAAGTCCTTCACTGTTTTAGTTTGTAACGTTTCTTAACCCGGTAAAAGCGAATCTGCGAACATGCGGAGTTGTTGCACATTAATTGCAACCAACCTGAACATGCGCTTGATTTGTGCAGGGCTGATAGTAATGGGTAGTGCTCTATGTCCATAAATAGAGCCTCTTTGTTCATTCTCTGAAAAAACAACTGAAATATGAGATTTACAGCTACATTTCTTTTTTCTCCCACTGTCATATTTCTTCCAGTTTTACTTCAGTTTCTGGGCAAAAATTCTCTGTCTGAGTAAGAGGCACTGGCTACTGTCCTAAGTCGAGTGCTGATGATTCTAGATTGAGTGCTATTGATTCTAGGAGATTCTTTTATTGTTACAGGATAAAGTCGAATCAATGTCTTGACAAAGAGACAGACTTTTAATCCTTTAGGGCAGCGACTACACGACTGCATTCCCCATGCTAGATTATATTTTGTTTCTTAATATTATGTTTTAATTTTGTAGCAGCACGCTAGAAGTTTAATTTAATTCGTTTTGTCAAAAAGTTGATTTGCATGTTTTAAGAAATAGCACAACTACAACCAACACTTTGATACATAGGAAATCATCAAGAAGTCAAGAACATACGATGTACCAACTGATATCATGCCTGACATACCATCTAGGCTTCCCGTGAGATCCCTTGCTAGATTCTGTTGTGTCTGCAAGCAGTGGTGTTCTATAACTCATGATCGCTGGTTGGTAGCACGCAACACACAAGAGCATCTGCTCGTCCCGTGTTCCTCACCAGAACGTCGAACACTTCACACGTTACAAATTCCAGGCAAAGAGCGAAAAACTTAAGCCTGAATGTTTCGTTTCTCTAGGGCATGAAGGGCACTCATGTGCTTTTTCAAACTCGTTTAATGATCTGGTTTGTATGCCCAACTTACATCGCGAGGAAACACCTGCTCGCGAACCTAAGTACTAACGGGGTTTTGCAACTCCTTAAGAGCACTTCCAGCAGGGGCTCTTTTGTCCAGGCAAGTGGGCGGGGCTTACACATGTTTTTGCAAAAAAAGACCTCCCGCAAATGATGAAAATTGCTTAAAATGGTGGGCCCAAACCTCCCCGTTAGCACTACACGCACATCTTGTCTGACCATCAATTGCCTGGGCCGTAAAACCCCCGTCCCCGGTCACCCTGCCGAAAGTTCTCTAAGGCTAAAACCAGAATGTTGGATTTTTTATAGTTTCAAAAATAGATTAAATTAATCAAATGTTTCTTATAATAAAGATCATGAAGTTGTTTGAGTTTATTAAAGGCCTTGTATTATTAGATTGAGGTTATAATCCGATTAAAGGGGGCGTTTGTTTTGAGTCGTAACTCGTGAATTATATAAGTCGTAAAACTTCTTTTCATTTTTCGTTATTTGTTTTATTGCAAAATAACTTACAGAATGATCACCCTCATTTTCTTACTTGCAATTCTTACAGTTAGTTTTGTGATCATATAAATCTCACTTTTACACTCACATTTTTTCACTTGCAACTACTACAGTTCATTTTGTGGTCACCTAAATCTCATTTGTAGTACACTTGCAATTCAAAAATGTTACTTAATAATTAATATATAATTAATATTATTAATATTTAATTTTTTAAATATTTTTAATAGCACTTATGTTTTATTTAATAATTTAATCTTTTTAATTTTTTATTATTTTAATAATGTTTTAATATTTAATACTTTATTACTTTAATTTATTATTATTATTTAATATTTTATTATTTTATTAATATTTTATATCAAATTTATTTAATAACTCACTACTTTCGGCCATCCATTTTGGGTCGCTTGATGGATGGACAAAAGGTATTCAAAACACTTGATTTTTTATTTTTGATTACTTTAAATAATATAGATCAACTTCAACGGAGTTGGTCTTATATTTGAATGTAGGATGTTGGTATTTGAGTGAGAATGATTCGAGTTCGAATCTTTTCGAACTACACAAGTCTATCTTTCTCTCTACACACAATTCTACTAGAAATCACTGGATCCCACGAATCACTGGGTTTTGGATCCACAAGTAGTCAAATGGGTTTCGATCCGCATGGTCCCCTGTAAACTTAAAACGGATCCGTAAGTGGATCTTGTGGGTTCAGACCCGACCCGGCCCGCGTTAATATGTCGCGTCGCCCCTTTCCTTTTTATAAAACTTGCGCTACAAGAGAAACGAGAGAAAACTCAGCTCCCCCTTCATCTTCATCTTCCCCCGATCGAATCTTTCTTCGACCGCAGAGCAATGGCGAACCGCAACTGGGTGTACGAGAACAACGGAGGGTAAGTCACGATCTCATCATCATCATCATCTTTTTCTTCTTCTTCTTCCCTTTTCTCTAAGTTTTTAACCCTAATTTAGTCCTCGTCCTTTTTTGCAGTACCTGCGTCGCGATCGCGGGCTTGGATTACTGTGTGGTGGCGGCCGACACGAGGTTGTCCGTTGGATACAGCATCTACACTCGCGATTACTCCAAGATCTGCGAACTGTGAGCCCCTTTCTTTTCTCTGGCTCTTGCTTTATTTTTAGCCCTAGAAAATTTCCGGAATTGGTGGAGTATTTCCGCTGTTGAGTAACTCAGGGCTGAGATTCAGATTTGGGTTGTGTTGGTCGGTTTTTATTGGAGGGATTAGGGTTTGGACTTAGGAGAAAGAGTTAATATTGATATTAGTTTGTGGTAAGTGTAGTCTCAGAAAGCTCGTTTTTTTTTTAATTTTTTTATGTCTCAACCTAATTCATGTAGAAAGTTGATATCTTAAGTAAGGAAGCAGGTAGGTTTAAGTGTAGATGTGCCAGATATTGAGTTCAAGTATCTAATATTTATGTGTTTTTCACTAATAGTGCTGTTACTGCAGCATAAATCTCTGTCATTTTATGATTTGTTGCTAGACATGATGGGCCATAAATAATATATCATCTTAAGGGCAATAGCCCATAACCAGAGCATTGAGGGGTAATTTAATCGATCTATATGAACCAACTGAATTGTTATAGAACACATCTGGCTTCATCCTGAAAACAGTAGCCACCTGGTAGTGTCCCGTTACCTTTTTTTTGTTTTGATTAATCAGATTGGGGGGGTGGGTTTCTTACCTGCAACATTACCTGCATGAAGTGCCCACTGGGAGTCGAACGCGGAACCTCCGCACAAGGGGGAGGGGTGAGGCCATTGCGCCAAAGGCGCTTGGCAAGTGTCCCGTTACTTGAGGTTAGATTCACATGTTTTTCTTCCCCAAAACATGCTTTAAGGCAACATATGGTGTAAAATATAAGTAGAAGAAGAAAAGAATTTTCCGATGCTGCCTACCGGCTGAGGTGGTTCTTTTTCTTCATGATTTTACTAACAAGATTACCAAAATAATTAGCACTTGGGTAGTTACTGATTGCTTGCTAACAAGATACAATGGATTGTAAACAGTGATCCTTCTAGGAAAGCAGAAGCAATTCAAGTCTTAAAGAAGATAGGGTTTATAGACTTGATAGATAATCTCGTTGCACTGCTCCTGAGGCATTAAAAGTTTCAAACATTAATCAAAACTGGGATCTAAACCCTCGAGTGATAACCCTTTAGGACCATTACTATGAGGCATTGATATTATGTCAGGTTGTGCAAAAACTAACTAAAACAGGAAAACAAATTACAACTGAACTTGAAAAAAAAGAAGGAAGCCTTTGTAGGTTGTTTACACACAAAATGAATAAACTTGTTGAAGAATAGTCACCCCTTTATATGTGTGGCCAGCAACAATACCACAACCTTCCAGTGGCAGAGACTTTTCCCTCAGTTGTAGTTTCCTATCATAACAAATCTTTAAAGAATCTTCTCCACTAATCTCTGCAAAACCATGAGCCAAAACTCATCTACTCAAAGTTATGGTTATAGAAATAATTAAATGTCTTCGTGATGCAATTCATTGAGGAAAACATAAGAATTTAAGTTGTAGAAACTTGAAAAGATGAGTGAAAACTAATTGAAAAGTTGTACTACAGTATAAGGTCCTGGTCCTAGGTTAATTTAGATGGGCTGTGATCCATCCCATAAGTAGCATGCCCTTCAGACCAGGTTGCATCTCCCAGCCATCGAAGGAATCACCATCGAACAAAAGGACAATCCTAAATGTTAGTATTTTCCATCTACCACCTGTCGTAGTCCTAGTCGTGATAGAGATTCTCGTCGTGACTTTGAATACTCTCAACAACCTTGCAAATAAATTTCAAGAACATCCTCCTGTTGCTTATTTTTCTTTCGCACTAGAACAGTTCCAATTTATCAAGTATTAAAACCAAAATCCTTTTAGCAAGGAGGGAATTTTTTTTGGTTGTTTCAGGTTGAAATTTATGAGAAAATGGGAATATAGAGGGCAATGCATAAACTAGGCGAGTTTTCATGTTCAAATATCAAATTTTCAAAGGATAACAGTAATGTGAGCATAGTGCTGGTGTTCTAAATTGGTACGAGAAAGAACCAAAGAAGCAAGTAATTTAATTTAATTCAGAAAAGGGAAAAGTAATGAGAGGGGGACTGTGGGATGGGACTGGACCTGGCAATGAGGAGAGGACCGGAGGTGGCACAAAGAGGAAGTTAAGCATGGCCTTTTAACTTAAAACCTTTAGGGTTAGTCTTGCTTTCCTCTCGAAAGAACTTTTGAATAACCATTTCTCTTGAAATGCTTCACAGGACGATATAACATTGGATTATGCATCCCTTTACTTCCTTGCTCTTGTGGCAAGATGTTATAGGGTAGACTTTCTCCCCAACCTGGCAGGATCAAAATGAGTCTTTTACTAGAATTTCATGCTGGAGTGATGCTTTTAATTTATAGAAAATGAATGTCATGATTCATTATTTTTACATTTATTTTAATTTTATAATTTAATGTTAGACACAAAACGTGTTGCTGCTATTGCATATTTTTATGATCCTGCTCAAAATCTTATTATCTGACACATATTTTTCATTTATATATGCAGAGCGGACAAAAGTGTATTGGCATCCTCTGGATTTCAGGGTGATATCAAAGCCTTGCAAAAGAACTTGAGTGCAAAGCACTTGGTGGGTGCTATTGAACTGTTAACTGCCAGTGCGTTGGCTGCTAGATAAATGCATTTTGATTTTAGATTAATGCATTTTGATTTTTTAGAAAGTTACTATTGATCGTATATTGCATTTCTATTATCAAATGTTTGAAAGTTTGAACAAAGCATTATTCCTGGTTACCCTCTGAATTCATGCTTTTTGTGATTGCATGCCTCATTTGACGGTGGATGCTCCAATTGTTTGTATACACATACTGTATGCATGTATCTGCATGCTTGTGTTTGTATGAATATCTTGATGTATGCCTTTGTACGGGTAGAGGTTGGTATTTGAATCGGAAGATGTGCATTGACTTGCATCTGGTTCATGGTTCAAAGTCTCGGTCTCGGCCGCCGACTCGGCCGGCACCGAGACGGATCGGTCTCGGCGACTCGGATCGGACTCGGACGATACGCGCAAAACGCTACATAAAATGCCAAAAAAATTATGAAAAAATCATGACAAATCATAAAAAAAATGTAAACATCAAAATTCATGCATCACATATTCAAAACATATCACCTAACACTCAAAACATAACGTGAAAGCATAAATACAAGCGTCGTCGGTAGAAAAATATCAAAATACATGCATAATATAGTAAATTGCACAAACTTAATTACCTAACTTCAATAAAATTATTAAATTACCTAACTTAATTACAAAACTTTATTAAATTAAATTAACCTAAATTAAGTTAACTAAACTAATTTAAATTAAATTAAACTCAATTAAATGAAACTAAATTAAATTAAACTAAACTAGTTTATACTAGATTAACCTACACTAACTTAATTACCTAACTTCAATAAAATTATTAAATTACCTAACTTAATTATAATTACAAAATTTTATTAAATTAAATTGACTTAAATTAACTTTAACTAAACTAAACTAAATTAAATTAAACGGTTAAACTGAGGGAGAGAGAGAGGAACAGAGAGAGGGAGAGAGACGGAGACAGAGGAGAGAGGGAAACACAGAGGAGGAGAGAGAGACAGAGAGAGGGAGAGGGGGGAGAGACTGAGAGGGAGAGGGAGAGAGAGAGTCCGATACACACAGAGAGAGAGAGTCCGACAGAGAGAGAGAGAGATACAGAGGGGGGAAAGAGAGAGACTGAGAGGAAGAGGGAGAGAGTCCGAGAGAGAGAGAGACAGAGAGAGACGGAGAGAGAGAGAGGGAGAGGGAGAGTCCGACGGACGGAGAGACGGAGAGAGAGAGAGACAGAGAGAGACGGGGAGAGAGAGAGACAGAGAGAGCCGCTGCGGGAGAGAGACGGAGAAAGAGGGAGAGAGGCACAGAGAGAGGGAGAGGGGGGAGAGAGACTGAGAGGGAGAGAGGGAGAGGGAGAGGGAGAATTACCTGCAAGACGGCGACGGCAACGGCGACGGCGACGCGGGGGACGACGAGCGCGATAGAGAGAGAGATCAGATCTGATCTCTCTCCCCCTCAGCGCTTTTAATCGACCCATCACGGGCGCCAAGTCGACCCGGGTCGGGTCCGACTCGGACTCGACTCGGTAAACTCGGCCGAGTCGTTCACGACTCGGCCGAGTTGACCGAGTCGAGTCCGAGTCGGACCCGATCCGGGTCGACTCGGCGCCCTTCGGTCGACTCGGGCCTCCGAGTCATATCGGAGGTGGCCGAGTCGGATACGACTCGGCCGATATTTCGAACACTGATCTGGTTTGCTATTAGGTCATTGTCTTGGATGTCTAATGAAAAAAAACTTGATCAAAAACTATGTATTTCATGGGGATATTTTGGTATTGGTGATGTAATTATAACTAGCATGATTAGATCTGCTGGAGCTTGAATTTGCTGTTTGGGAAAGTTAACCTAATGTTTTCATTGAATATTTCATTATGCCATAAAACATGTGTGGTTAGAAATAAGGTAATATGAAATATTTTTTTTCTTTTTCAGTGAACCAAATGGGTCCATCTAATGGTGTTGAAAATGAACTCCTTTTCATTAATAGTGCAAATTAAACCTTTTCTTGAATCATGAGGGAAAGTTTCCTAGTCACATGATATTTTCATCCGTAGTTTTTGGGCATGGACATCATAATGGATGTTGTGTATCATTTCATTGGGTATTTGAGATTGTCCTACAAGCATTCTTGAGTCACTGGTGGACACATTTTCCCAAATACGTGACTCATTTCCACTTTTCTGCATGTGTGTTGTTACATTGTCTTTTTTCCCTTGTCTTTTGGACACCGGGCCTGATGGGGACATCTCTCCAGGATTGCGATTCTACACCAGGAGGCGTCGTCGCACACTTTCAGTTTGGTTCGATTAGGGCTGGGAAAGTCAATTTAGCTTTATTCCTTTTATTGTAATTTTTATTTATTTGGTATTTTTCTTTTAGTCCCATATCGGTTGTAATGGGATACTTCTGTTGATGTAGGCCTATTTAAGGCCAAGACTGGTATTGTTATTGATAGTTTTGGAATGAATGAAAATTGCTTTTAAGCTTTGTAGCCTGTGTGCTTTGGGTGAGAAACCCTAGGGAGAGAATCCCACCCGGTTCCCCGTCATTTTGGTATCAGAGCTTAAATTCCTAAATTCTTTCCAAAACACAACACAACAAAAAAAAAAAAATCCACAACAAAATTCCTCCAAAAAAAAAAAAATTAAAAACCCTACTTTCTCCTCTCCTCTTCTGAGCGCCACCATCCAAAAAAGAAACGAAAAAAAAAAAAAAAAAATTTTTTTCTGCCGCCTCCATCCTCCTCCATTTAAAACGACCCGATCTCCTTCCTCAAACGACGCGAGCTCCTTCTCCTCAAGGCCAACGACGACCCACGCGCTCACGGCTCGCCTCCACATCTCAGATCCCCGCCGGCGCATCCCTTCACGACCACTTCACGGCCGTCCTTGCGAACCGGCATCGACGCCTCGATCAACACCAGGTCGTCAAATCGGCGCTCCAGCGAACCCTAGTTCTCATCTAGGGCTTCAAATCAAGGCGGCGGCCTCCTCCACAGCCCTCCGACAACCCTGAGTATTCACCCGGACTTCAAAACTACTCGAGATCTCCTCTCCTGCATCCGGCAACGCTGAGATCTCCTCCTCCGAGCCACCATCGACGTGCTCATCCTCCCGAGATTTCGCCGACGAGGATCCTTTCGACTCCAATCGTCACCACCATCATCCACGCGCCTGCCATCGACTCCGATCGACCGCTACTACCGATCTCACCACGAGATCCACGGCCCCTCCGACGTTGACCAGATCCAGCGACGACGAAGCCGCCGATCACTCCAACAACGTTGAACCCCTTTCCGACCTCTGCCACCTCGTCAGCAGTATCGCTGCTCCTCTGCGACCTCTGCAGCACGTCGAAGAACCTTCAGATCCACTCCAAACAGCGCCTCGAGCAGATCCCCTTCCGCCCTGTTCGACGCCGCCCTGTCTCCCATTTTCTCGAAGGCGACTCCTGTGAAGTTCCCTCCTTTCCCTGTGTGACGCATCATTTACAACAGAGCAGAGAGGAAATCAGTAATCTTTTACAGTTGAAAATTGGATTCCTTTACAGTTGCAGAGAGGAAATCAGCAATCCAACAGTATCTTACACCAGGGAGGTCATCATCAGAGACTAGGAGGTAATCAGATAATCAGGTATAATTTCCTGCGAACGAAATTTTGATACCACTTTAAATTCTGTCATATTAATTTCATTGATTATCTGCCACCCACAAACAGTGAGTGAGTGTATCTGCTTTGTCCTTATTTGCGGGATATCTTGATATTAATTTAGGGACTGCTAAATACATCGTAGATCTCAACAATTGCATAGAATTAATATCTTACAAAATATTGAGGTCTAATTGTAAGTTCTTTACAACATAGTCTCTATTTTACACTCTTGAGCTAGCTAGCAGATTCATTCGCCTTATTGTGCGCTTTACTTTCTTGAATAATTGCTGATCCTCCGCATCTTCATCATCCTGCACAATTGCATTAGAGTTGTTAGTTGCATATAGAAATAATAGATTGCATTCATTAATATAAAAAAAAAAAACAAATCATCATCATATATTCAGCATTTAGATAATAACAATAAAAAAAAAAAAGAAGAAGAATAGGAACTGTGCATGCGTACTCGTAGTGGTAGAGTATATGACCTAGTTGAACCCAATTTAGACATGGATCCCAATGCTTCTTCGTCTGGTATCACCTCACCAACAGATTACATGACTCTTGAAATTCTAAAAACTCTTGAGGAAATTAAGGCCCAAATGAACACTCTAAGTCAGAGAATGGACAGGCTGGAATTGGAACGTCATGATGGCTCTCGTAATGAAGAGCGTCAACTTAACAATCGGGACAATCGTCGAGAGGAGAGAATAAACATGAATTATAATCGATACGATGAGGATGACCGTACATGAAAAACATCAAAGTAGACGTATCGAACTTTGACGGCCGCTTAGACCCACAATATTACCTTGATTGGGTAATGAGTCTAGAGCGTTATTTCAAGTGGTACGAGATGTCCCAGGAGCGGCGAGTCCGTTTCGCTGCCATGAAACTGGTAGGACAAGCGGGACAATATTGGTCTAATGTTGAAAGACTGATAGCCCTCAGGAGGCAAGAACCGATCCGGATTTGGGATGAGATGAAGGCTAAGTTAAGCCAGAAATATCTCCCTATTACTTTTCAGGATCAACTTTTAGACAAGTGGAGCAGGCTAACACAAGGGACTCGCTCTGCTACAGAATATATTGAGAAATTTGATGAGTTCTTGACCCGGTGCAGCGAGTTCGTTGATGAATCCCCAACAGTCACCCTCTCTAGGTTCAGGTCTGGCCTTCGCGATGATCTCCGTAGGGAGCTCTTTGCAAGGGGTGTTAGTGATTTAGAACACGCCTACCAGATAGTTCGAGACTTAGATGCGTCTCGAGGGTCTTACTATCAACGAGGTTCAGAGTACAAGAGCCAAAGCACGAGAGCTACCTCGGGACAGTCCCAGATCAAACCCAATCCTAACAGTTCGGTCCCAACAGGAGATCTCAAGGGTAAAGGCCCAGTTGAGGGCGTGCCACGAACCAATCCCCGCACCCAATGTTATAAGTGTCAAGGATATGGGCACGTAGAAAAGTTTTGCCCAAGCAAATCCAGGACCCTCTTTCTGGATGATCAATCAGATGAGGTGCAGGACGAACCTCAAAAGGAAGTTGTATTTGTGGGAAATGCGAGCAGTGATTCTGAGAATGATTTAGAGCAAGAGGAATTTCTTAGTACTATCAGGCAAGTTGCTGTGGTTCGATGTAACCTCGCTCAACCTAAAGACGTGGTTGACTGGCGAAGAACCTCAATCTTCCATACATGGATAAAGATTGGTGAGAAAAATTGTAAAATCATTGTCGATAGCGGGAGCTGTATAAATGCTGTGTCCTCTAGTTTGATTTCAAAGATAGGGTTGAAGACGGTCCCTCACCCTAGTCCGTACAAAGTTACCTGGATTAACACAGCATCGATGGAGGTGAATGAACGATGTCTTGTACCTGTGCAATTTGCCACATATGAGGATAAAATTTGGTGCGATGTAATAACAATGGATGCAGGACATGTGATTCTTGGTCGACCTTGGTTATTTGATATGGACGTGACTTTGTGGGGAAAATCCAACACTTGTACTTTCAACTATGAAGGACAACGGATCAACTAGTCCCGAGTCAACCCAGGTCCAAACAAGAGAAAAAGCCAGTGGACACGAGCAAAGGGAAGAAGCTCAACTTCATCAGCCCTAAAGAAATTGAACAAGAAGTGAGTAGTGGGGCACAAGTCATAGTTTTGCTTGCTCGGGAGGTAGCGAAAGAATCTCATGAAACGATTCTTCCTGAAGTGGCCCCTGTTATCACAAAGTTTGCTGATGTATTTCCTGACGACCTCCCTGTTGAACTGCCACCAATGCGGGACATTCAACATGCCATTGATCTAGTTCCGGGAGCCACTCTACCCAACTTGCCGCACTATCGAATGAACCCAATGGAACATGCTGAATTACAGAGGCAAGTTGAAGAGTTGTTGAGCAGAGGGTTCATACGAGAAAGTTTGAGCCCTTGCGCGGTCCCTGCACTGTTAACGCCGAAGAAAGATGGGACATGGCGTATGTGTGTGGATAGCCGTGCTATCAATAAAATAACGATAAAATATCGTTTTCCAATCCCCAGATTGGATGATATGCTTGACATGATGACAGGTGCTACCATCTTTTCAAAAATAGATTTGAAGAGTGGTTATCATCAAATCCGTATTCGCTCGGGAGATGAATGGAAAACAGCCTTTAAAACGAAGGATGGGCTGTATGAGTGGATGGTCATGCCTTTCGGCTTGTCTAATGCTCCAAGCACTTTTATGAGAGTGATGACACAAGTATTGCGACCCTTTATCGGAAAGTTTGTAGTCGTATATTTTGATGACATCCTCATTTATAGCAACTCAAAGGAGCAACATTTGGACCACCTCACGCAAGTTTGTGTAGCTTTGAGAAAGGAAAGTTTATATGCCAATCCTAAGAAATGTACCTTTCTTACCGACAAAGTCATTTTCCTAGGAGTGGTTGTTTCTTCACAAGGTGTCTCCGCAGATCCCGATAAAATCAAAGCTATCGTGGAATGGCCAGAACCATGCAGTATTCGAGAAGTGAGAAGTTTTCATGGGTTAGCCACTTTCTACAGACGTTTTATTCGAAACTTCAGTACGATTATGGCTCCGATTACCGATTGCTTAAAAAAAGAGGACTTCGAGTGGACTAGAGCTGCTGCCAAGGCGTTTCGGGAAATCAAAGAAAGAATGACAGAAGCTCCTGTTATGAGGCTCCCAGATTTCACGAAAGTTTTTGAAATTACTTGTGATGCCTCAGGCGTTGGGATAGGTGGTGTTTTAAGTCAAGAAAAGCATCCCGTTGCCTATTTTAGCGAAAAGTTAAATGATGCTAAGCAACGGTACTCTACCTACGATAAGGAGTTCTATGCGGTAGTGCAAGCTCTGCGTTATTGGCGCCATTACTTGTTACCGCAAGAATTCGTCATTTATTCCGACCATGAAGCCCTTAAGTACCTCAACTCTCAAAAGAAGTTGAATTCGAGGCATGGTAGGTGGGTAGAATTCCTTCAAGATTACACCTATGTCCTCAAGCATAAGGCCGGGGTAGAAAATAGGGTCGCTGATGCTCTTAGCCGTCGTCGCGCTTTACTTTCTGTCATGAGTACGGAAGTGGTTGGTTTCGAGAAGATCAAAGAAACTTATGAGTCCTGTCCTGATTTTGGAAATATATACACTGTATTAAGGGATAGTTTGACACATGAGATTGATGGTTTTCTTCTGCAAGACGGATATTTGTTTCGCTCTCGTCTGTTGTGTATCCCTCGTACCTCATTGAGAGAATTTCTGGTATGGGAATTACACGCAGGTGGACTTGCTGGACACTTCGGGCGAAATAAAACAATTGAAGCTGTCGAACATCGTTTTTATTGGCCGAGCTTAAAAAGAGATGTTGCAAGACTTGTTAGTCAATGTCGTACATGTCAACTCGCCAAGCAACGAAAACAAAATACTGGTCTCTACACCCCTCTACCAGTCCCTAACTGTCCTTGGCAAGATGTCAGTATGGATTTCGTGTTAGGTTTACCAAAAACAGCAAGGAAGCATGATTCCATACTTGTGGTTGTAGACCGTTTTTCCAAGATGGCTCACTTCTTGCCATGTTCCAAAACGTCGGATGCATCTCGGGTTGCTACAATCTACTTTGATGAAGTTGTTAGGCTACATGGACTACCCAAAACAATTGTCTCAGACAGGGATGTTAAATTTACGAGCTATTTCTGGAAAACCCTGTGGCATAAAATGGGAACTAAACTTCAGTTTTCTACGGCCTTCCATCCACAAACTGATGGCCAAACTGAAGTAGTCAATAGAAGTCTTGGTAATCTGTTACGATGTTTAGTGGGTGAGAATCTTAGAGCATGGGATCTTGTGTTACCTACTGCTGAGTTTGCATACAACAGTTCTGTCAATAGAACCATAGGCATGAGTCCATTTGAGGTAGTGCATGGTTATCAACCTAGGCAACCTATAGACTTAATTCCTATGGTACCCCATCATACTAGGATGTCTGAGTCAGCTGCATCATTTGCATCACACATTCATGACTTGCATAAGGAGATCAGCAACCAAATTCAGAAAAATAATGCAAACTATAAAGCTTATGCAGATTTGCACAGGAAAGCACATGAGTTTAACGTAGGAGACTACGTGATGGTTCGGATTCGACCAGAACGGTATCCTCCGGGTACCGTGAAGAAATTGCACGCACGTAGTGCGGGACCATTCAAAATTTTGAATAAAATTAATTCAAATGCATATGTAGTAGATCTCCCACCGGATTTTGGAATTAGTCCCTCTTTTAATATTGAAGATTTGATTGCTTATAAAGGGCCCAATTTTTCCCCTGATAATCCTTTATTGGATGAGCCTTCCCCTGTGCCACCTCCTGAGAGACCCTTATTACCTCCTCTTCCCCAAATACATCCAACCCATATGGCAGATCAAATTGATGAAATTATTGATGATCAGATTGTCTCTACTAGAGATGGTGGTTACCACAGATTTTTGGTTCGTTGGAAAGGACTACCTGATTCTGATAACACTTGGATTAATCGAGAGGAACTCCAACGGTTGGACCCTGATCGTCTGGAGCATTATGAAAGCCGTGGAGGTTCACATTCGACAGAGTCGAGTTTTTCCCAACCCCGAGGGAATGATGGGGACATCTCTCCAGGATTGCGATTCTACACCAGGAGGCGTCGTCGCACACTTTCAGTTTGGTTCGATTAGGGCTGGGAAAGTCAATTTAGCTTTTATTCCTTTTATTGTAATTTTTATTTATTTGGTATTTTTCTTTTAGTCCCATATCGGTTGTAATGGGATACTTCTGTTGATGTAGGCCTATTTAAGGCCAAGACTGGTATTGTTATTGATAGTTTTGGAATGAATGAAAATTGCTTTTAAGCTTTGTAGCCTGTGTGCTTTGGGTGAGAAACCCTAGGGAGAGAATCCCACCCGGTTCCCCGTCAGGGCCCTTAGTGTGTCAACTATAATTTACCTTAATCTATCTTCCCGGTGGCACCTGTCTTCCTTCCCATACTATGTTACATTAGTTCTTCTATGATTAATATAGCAAGTAAAAATGCATTTTCATGCTTATTTGTGTGCAAAGACTTCTAGTCATTTGACATCTTTTATTTGTTTTTTGATGTTGGGTGGGGGCATCTTGGTTTTCCTGTGATAAGTGTCAATCTTGAAGACCAAATTTCAAATAGCCAAATATTTTCTCATGTTCTGTCAACATTTTTTTACTAACTCATTAAAGTTTATTTAGAAAATGTTTACGTACTTGGAAAGAGATTAGTTATGATTCAACTCAATTTAGATGCTGCAGAATATCTGATTAATCTCTTGAACTCAACTTTTGTTGGGAAAGAAATGCAGTGAATGTCAACTTTTTGTTGGATATTCTTAAAACACGATTTGAGAAGCTATTCACTATGCGACGTAGATTGAGAAGGATGCCGCTTACAGATTAAAGTATGATGGTTGAATAGGAGAAGGCCTTATAGAGAGGATTCCATATAGCGCTGTCGGGTACCCCATGGAACCGAAAGGAAACTCTGAAACTTCTCCGGTAAGTCATTAGCCCGACCATTCTTTATGGGTTGATATGTTGGGAAATCAAGAAAGATATTTAAATTACGTGTTGCTAGATTGAGAGCATTGAGATAGATAAGTGGCAATACGATCAAAAAGGATAGAGAAAACGTGAACACTGCTAGTTATGATGTAGCTTCAGTTGATATATGATGAGGAAGGCTCATGTGACTTGAAATGTGCAGTGGAGATGGGCAAGTGTGCTGGTTAGAAGTGGATGAATTTGAGCTTAAGGAGCTGCTTGTGCTTGGGATGATAGACGTAAGATAACAGGTTGGTAGATTGAGTTAACATGAAAGAATCTTTGGATATTCAGTACTTCAGTAAAATGGTAAGGGTATAACAGGAATATCACGCTCACATGTTAGAGTAAAGGAACATTCCTTGGAATTGGGATGGAAACTAACTAGAGGGACTAATTTAGTGTAACTTAATGAATTGGGGACCAAATATCAGTTACAAAGATTTGAGGGAATAATATCAAAATATAGATAATTTAAGAGACCAATATCTAAAGAATCTTTTTTTATATTAGCTCTGTGCACTGTTGTCGAAGGCGTTGCGAGGCGCAAGGCGAAGTGCAGCCCTGCGCCCCGCGGTGACCCCCAGGCGTGCGCCCATTGTCACCTCGCGTGAGGCGCGTGCTTCGCAGCGCTGTAATGATGTCGGGAGGGTCAGTCGGGTGACAACCCGCTAATGAAGCGGGTAAATCCGACCTGCTTTTGTTACTTAAAATGAAAAAAAGAGAAAAAGAAAAAAAAAGAAAAAAAATCTCTTACCTCTCTCTCGAGCTAGGGCATAGCACTGGCGAACCCATCTCTCTCCCCCTTGATGAAGCCCTCGCCGCCGCTGACTCTCTCTCTCTCTCTCTCTCTCTCTCTCTCTCTCTGTGTGTGTGCCCATCTCTCATCTCTCATTCCTTTCTCCCCCGATCACTCCTCTCTCTCTCTCTACGCAGTCCTTGACGCCGCATCTCAGTCTCTCTCAGTTTCTGTCTCTCTCTGTCTTCATCTTTCTCCATTTTTTAATCCGAGAGCTGGCTCTCAATCTCTTTATGTTTCTCTCTCTCTCTCTCTGTTTCTCTATCTCCATCTCTCTTGTAATTTTGTTACTGTAAAATTTTGTAGATGTTGTAAAATTTTGTTATTGTTGTGTTTTGTTACCAAGATATTTTCAGTGACTTATTAGATTATCTTTGAATGAATAAAAAAATAGTGCTGAAATGTAACATCTTCATATGTGCATATTTTGTTGGGAACATGAGTCATGTACATATATCTTTGTCTTTATCAAATTTCTTGTTTATAACTAGTAATGCAAGTTTAGTGCCATCACCTAATGTGTTAGTAGATATTTGATCACTGAATTTTACTTTGCACTCTGTGTTGATAATTATTCACTTATCTATTTTTGAATCAAAAGTAAATAACATCTACACTATTTCATGAAAAGAGGTAATAATTAAACGTACAAAAAATTTCTGTTAGAGAGATAATAATGAAACACTCACTGTCCGTTCAGGAAACACATGGTAAAAAGGAATACATCATAGGAATCACGAGAAGGCAAGATATAATAATTGTATATCGTTTGCATTGCTGCCTTATTTAATTTTAGTTTGATGCCATTAGCTGACACTCTCGCCCACTTACCACTCATCTGATTAACATTAGACGTCTAATCCTAAAGTCAGTAAGAGCAAATCCTCAAGCTTGTCGGATAGTTGTCTCGTCTGAATCTTTTTTTCTAGCCGCAAGTTACATGATCAAAGAGGGACAAAATTGAGTACACTTGATCGAAAATACTATCTTCCTTTCATCAGATAAACGAAAATTCTGTTCTTTTTGCCTTCAATTTCTGATTGTGAATCTGCAAGAATTTGACTCCATTATAATCTTCATAATGAGGACAACACCACTATAAATTGATAATGAAATAAGAATAGCAGTAAAAATATGCAATTTTATAAAAGGCATCATAAGAAAAACAGTTGCAGCCACTACGCTGAGGCGCATCGACTCGCTTGCGCTTTGCGCCTTGCACTCATTAGGTCCTTTGTGCCTCGCATTGCGTTTTGCGCCTAGACAACACTGGCTCTGTGATTTATGTTCCTTTTATGCACTATCTAGCTTTAAATATAAAAGGAAAAAGTGGTTGCAAGTATGAGTCCCACAGGATTCATATTGTTGACCATCGAAGTTCTATAAAAGAAGGCTAGTGTGTAAGGCTTTATATAGAATGATGAACTTTATGAGGGTAGAAGATTAATGTTGTTTTCTTCTTTTACTCTACATCCGATATTTTCTCCTTCTTTTTCTATTTTCTTAGTTGTTCCTACTACTCAAAAAAAAGTAAGTTTGCATTATAATTTCTGCAGCTACCTTTACAGTAAGGGCAAAGACTGCCTCCATGTATCATTTCTTTTGACCAAATATATCAAATAATAGGCAAGGACAGCTATTTATAAATCTCAATGAAAGCATCCATAATCATTTTTTAGTAAAGGCATATACATACATACATACATACATACATACATACATACATACATATATATATATATATATATATATATATATATATATATATAGAGAGAGAGAGAGAGAGAGAGAGAGAGAGAGAGAGAGAGAGAGAGAGTGCCCAATGTCTTCAGCCTTCAGTCCATGACAATCTTATGATATTAATTGCTCCATGAACATTTTATAGGTGGAAATGCGTTAACTTTCCACACCATTATGTCATTCTGGGGGATATCTTCTACCTTCAACATAACTTAGGTTGCACGGAATCTAATATAATTGAAAGTTAATTCTGAGTGTGTAATTTAATAAAGGGTCTATGCTCAAAACCTACAATTGAATTGTAGCTCAACCCTAAATAAATGATTCTAGGTTATTTTACTTGTGTCATCATCATTAGGCATGTCAACAGGTCAGATTCGGGGCTGGTACTGTAGTTACCAGACCTGGACTCAATTACCATTACAGGTATCAGACCCGGACCCGATTACCCGCGAGTCCAGAACATCGGTTCACATACCTGAACCCGATTACCCGCGGGTCCAAACCCGATTACCCAGACCCGATTAGTGTTGGTGAAGATCAATATCCAAAATAAGCATGCAACAACAACACTAACAAATTTACAAAGAAGGAAAGGGGTGAAGATCAAGATCCAAAACTTGATCTCTTTTCCATCTCAGTCATCTCTTCCTCCAATCCCCCGAGAACTGTGACAATGGCACCAGCTCTGAAGTGGCGTTAACAAGGGCGTCGACATCGTTGAGGTCTGGCGCACGGGGCACGACGCGTTTAGCCTCAACCAAGAATCAATGCAGAGCAAATGGAATTAATGCTTGCAATCAGGCATCATCCTCATCATCTCCCCTTCTTTGTACTCACACAAACAAATCGAGCAAACATTGTCTCCTCCCTTTGAAGCCGAGTACGGGAACTTGGGGTACGAATTGATCGTTGCCGGATCGAGCCCCACCACCTACCCGCTGCGGCTGAGCGGGGGCCGCCTCACTTCAGGTCGCCGACGACGACACCCTCGAGCCGAGGGGGACCCGGCGATGAGGGAAGCTGAGAGAGGGCAATGGCTCAGGAGGGAGGCTGGGAGTCGAGATCTAGGATATGGGATAGTGATATATAAATTAAACGGATTCGGGTCTAATCAGGTATGGTTTAAGTGAAACTAGATCTGACCCGTTTACTAATCGGGTAAACTGGTCCGGGTCCTATTCGGGTTCGGGTTCAGAACATCGATTTCTATACCCATCTAATCGGGTCTGGTACGGGTCGGGTCTGGGTCCAGACTTGACCCATTGGCATGCCTAATTGTCATCACCTCCACCACGATCTATGGTTCTTTACATTTGAGGGAGCTGGCTGTATGACAGGTTCTCCATGCGACTAAATTATATGTTTGAGTGTCAATCCTGCATCAACCCTCTAAGAACTTTATGGCTAAGAAATATCGGTGAGAGAGTTAATCCTAGGAGCACAGTTGGCGAGTAGGGAAATCTTTCTTATTGGTGGTGGTGTTTGTGCTTTTCTAACCAGTGAGTGACCTAAATTCTCCTAGATCAAGAGAGAACCTATAAGATGGGAAGGAGGATTATGGGCTAATAGAACATTTTCATTCAGCTCCATGGATCGAGAGGCAAGTAGAATACATTTCCAATTAATTGTTTACTCGTTTTGACAGTTAGAAGAAATAAACATATAAAATTCTTTATCAATTCATGTATATGATGGTGAATGTAATTGTTTACGTGTGCACCACCTAGACATGACATGTATCTGATGTGTCTGACACGTGTCCAATACAACACAACTTGATGATACGAGGACCCATGCTACATATGTAAGAAGCTTCTTCTCATCAACTAAACAAGTTGTTCTCATCAACTAGAGGTCTAGAACCGGTGGTCATATCAGTCAATTGCTGATGACTTATTAACCTTTCCAGTATATAGGAGGTTTGCCGTGTGATGCCTGTTGATACTTCTGTAAATCCACGTCTTATAGAAGTAACCCTAAGTTAATGATATCAAAATGCATTTGATAGCCGACAGCTTCTGCTGAAGCTTCTTGTTGTGGTTCAGTGGCATTGCTTTTAGTATGCTGTCATAGTATTATTCTTGTGACATACAACACCAATCATACACAAGTTTTGCATTCATGGTTTTACTACTGCTTTCTTCTGTGTCAAGTCAAGGATAAATCCGTAATGATCAAGTTGTTGGACTGCCCTTAGGAAAAGAACCAACGATTATTTGTTTATAACCTGTATCTTTAGCTCTGAGCTTGTTTGGAGACTTAATGGAGGATCCTGCAACCCATATTAAGTTAGATATTTCATGGAGGATATGATACCATGATTTTTGTATTAGGCATGGTGAAAGTATGTCAGTAGGCATGCTATGATGGTTGCTAGTTTAGTTTGGCAAGGCGTATGGTCCCTATTTGTTTGCTAAAGTTCAGCTATGTATGTATTATTCTGAGTGATTCTTTACATCTTTGTAGACCCTAAAAGATGAGTGTTGTTTATGAAGCCTTATAATTTGCTTAACTCCTACTGGTACTCCTTCCTCTAGTTGTCTGACCAATGTAACCCTGGACTATCCCAGTGGAAGAAACACTGCCAAGGCTTTGCTGAAAAGTCTTTTGACACTTCCTTCTTGATACAGAATCGAAGAAGGTGTGTTCCCATTACCTAATCTTCTACCTGTTACTTGTATGGTCATTTATATTTATAGTTGTATGGTCATAATGGTAAATCGCATAATTAATGAAAAGGTTTATCGACCCTGCTTAACTGGCTGTCAAGGTTCCATGGCATGGTGATCTCTTTTGCTGATAGTTTGCCTCAGAAATTTGGCACCAACAAGATGATCGATGCCATGTCAATAGCTTGTCACGGTAACTTGGTTATTTCTTTTGTGGATCTTTCTTTACTTCTTTTTAATATGTTCCCCAATCCCTACTACCCACCCTAGCTCTATACTGTCTGAGCAGGGGATACATATAATCTTTTAAAGTCAACTTTAGGAAAAGGCTTTTAGCTTTAGATGATGATAATGGCATGTTGATGTAACAATCTTTTCTTGCTGTTTTATAAATAATATTAGAATATGAATATGCCAAGACAGTCTGAGACATTAATACATTATACATGTGCTTCCAGTATCTGTTCTTTAAGCCATGATTCTTCACACTCTGTTAGACAACACCATGCTTAATATTAATTCCAGGTAAATCAAAGCTATTAGAGATTTCACTTGTACTCAAATTATTTTTTGCTTTTGAAAGAGCTGTAGTGATTGACATTTAAATGAGAAGATCAGATGCACATCTGTAACCTTGCTTTACTCTACATTGTTCTTATTTTTCTTCCATGCAGCTATATCAACATCAGCACAATAAACAAATGAGCTGCCCTGCGATGGCTCAACTGCTCTCAAATACCCTTTACTACAAGCGTTTCTTCCCGTATTATGCATTCAATGTTCTAGGTGGCCTTGACAATGAAGGTTGAGTCAGTTTCAATCTTTTAGTTTTAACTTTTATTTGTTTGCTCTCAATTCTCATTCCATCTTTTTTCATTGTTCAGGGAAGGGTTGTGTATTCACATATGATGCTGTTGGATCCTATGAGAGGGTCGGTTACAGTGCCCAAGGTTCGGATCAACACTTATCATGCCTGTTTTGGACAACCAACTGAAATCTCCTAGTCCTCTTTTACTTCCTGCTAGGGTATGCACTATTATTTCTTTGCCCAATTCAATCAATTTCAAGTGTTAGTGCTCTTGAAGGAGCTAAACTTCTTTATGCTTTTAAAAAATTATCAGGATGCTGTGACTCCACTGTCTGAATCAGAAGCAGTTGATATGGTAAAAGATGTTTTTGCTTCAGCAACTGAGAGAGATATCTACACAGTAAGTTTCTTGTATTGATGTACTTTGATATAATTGTCTTGAAAAAATTATTTCAGTGTTTAAAACTCAATACCTTTTTTCTTCTCACTTTTTCCAGGAGATAAAGTAGAAATCGTTGTCATTAATGCAGCGGGTATACGCCGTGAATTCATGGAACTCAGGAAAGATTAGGTTCAGTTCATTGTGCTGCCGCGGGCAGCTAGTTTCGGATGTTGTTTAAAGGGCCTGGATTGTGCTAAACTTGTGCTCTTTTTCATGGTTGCCCACCACATTTAGCCTTCTGTACCTCTTAAGAACATGTACAATTTATTTTTACTGAAAGTGGTTCATGTGAACCCCACTAAATTTTATGCATATATTTATGCGAATCAGGAATCAAGGCTTTTTCTTGTGAAGTTTGTGGGCTAAATGTATTGCTGGAATGGGATTATTTTTCGCTGGGTCGCTTCTGTTCTTTGGCCAATGCATAAGGTTCCTCGTAGCTTTGAAGTTTAGTCCCCATGCCGGTATGCCCGTGGTTTGATTGTAGCATTCGTCTGTTTGTGTTGTCTCCCCTTGCTCTGCTAACAAGTTTCTTCATATATGTATAAATCAGTATTGTCTCCTTGGAAGTGTTTTGTGTTGATTCTTTGAAAAATGAAATATTTCTTTGCCGATATTTAGGACTCGTGAAAAATTCAAATATCTGGTGGGGTGGAGTTCTTCCCCCCCCCCCCAATAGATGAGAAAAGTCTTGAGAAGCTATGTGCTTGACGCTGGCTTTTCTCCATATGAAACGATGATGCATAGCTGAGCAACAAATTACTGAAGAGGATTCTGCACAGTTGGCTGATGCCAGATTTCTCTCTGCATAGCTCTCTGCATGTCTATGAGATGCATATGATCGTGTCTATGAGACACGCAGACATGCCTCTCATCATGTTTGTCCCTTGGTTGATAGTTGGTGCCAGTTTGTTTATTGTTATTAATTTTTTCCTCTTCTTTTTGCTTAGACTCTCAGACTTTTAACAATTCAATCCCCGTCTCTTACCAATAAGGTAAGCCTTACACAGCCTTAGATTGATCAAATTATGAACTCAGTCTAAATAAACAAAAAGTGAGGTTTATTTAGATTATTACATCATTAAAATTTGCATATAATTTTCATATTAAGTACATTCAGATTGAGGTTTTAGGACAATGCAATTGTACTCAATGCCTAACCTGAATAAAGCTAAGGTTTTCTCCTCAAAAAAGGGAAAAAGAAAAAGAAAAAGAAAAAGAAAAAGTACATTATAAAATTTCTTCTACTGTAACAATTATTTTATAGTAAAGTATTAAAAATGACTTCCATGATCATCAGATTCCTCTAAAAGTAATCTCAATAAAATTTCCCTCATAGGATAAAAGTTACGATATTATTTCCTTAAATATTTTTTAATTTCTGAACATGGTCGAGATCTAGGATTACCCACAACTCATTCTCACTCTTCAATCAGTGAGCCAAACCTTACTAGTAATTTATGTTCTATTACATTATTACGTTATTGTATGCCAAAACTTTATAGTGGTATAAATAATATTATAAAATCGAAGCCCAGCTGGCCAGTAGAGTGACAGGTTGGGTCGAGAGCCCATTCTATTTTCTGACTTTCGGCATAAAACCTATAGAAAAATTACACCAAAATACCTCCAACTATGGGGGTGCATGAAAGTAAATACCCTCAACTTCCGGTCAAGACACCATGCGACTCTAAACTTTTTTTAGATTGCTACCCTACAATCGTTAACGACTTGTATACAAAGATGAAAATACCCATATGGGTATTTCACTTGAAATAGGGCAACATGTGATAAAAAGAGGGGGACTGTTAAACAGGGAATTTTTAATGTTGGAGAAACATTTCCAACGGATGTGGGATAAAAATTTTCAAAATTCTTGATGATTTCTGTAAGAAAATATGGAGACTAGTTTTGAGAATGAAATATACTTCTCTCTTCAAAAAACTGACTTATCTCGGGTAGGAAGTGTTGTGATAGACATCACCAAACAAATGTCACCGCGGAAGCCCGAGCAACTTACCGTAGCAAGCAATATATCTTGAACACAACAAGATGAGGAACACAATCAAAAAACACAAGATTTGAGGGAGGAGAGGGAGAAAATCTTATTAATTAAGCAATATAAGAGTTTACAAAGATATCTCTCTAGGATCTCTCCAACTCTCAATACAGGTGAAAATCTCTCTCTTGGGCATAATTTCTAAAACTCATCACCCTAGGAGTTTTATAAACATTTAAAATAAGACATTCCTAATCTTCAGTAAAATCATCCTAGCCATCCAATCAACCGTCTCTTAAATAAAAGATCCAAAAAGTTTTTCAAAATCAGAATCTGAAAATAGATCGGATTCTAAAATTTCCCGTAGATGTCGACCGCTGTGTATCAGCTGTCGACAGACTGAGACACACACTGCTCTCTGTTGGAGCCGCAGTCGATCTCCTGTCAACTGCCTTTGACAGGCAGTGCTCAATTGTCGACAACTACATCTGTTGTCGACAGAGTAAGTCACCCTCAGTTATGTAAACTCACGGTCAACAGCCTGTCGATTGCACTGGCTTAGTTGTCGACAATCATCTGCTACTGTCAGCAGACTGAGCATGTACATGTCTTGTGCATGTTTTTGCCTGCTGAATCTTCTGAGATCTCCTCCATCTTGTTGCGTAATCTTCTCCAGTGAATGTGAAACTCCTAAAATACCAACAAGAAGTGGCCATTGCAATGGGATTTGGGTTAAATTAAGGTTGGAGAAGACCAATGCAGTTCTTCAGAAGGTAAGCCCTTGTCAATTTTTAGATTTAGTTTAATTTTATCTGATTTAAAGATTGTTTTTTCAAATGATATATTTTCCTTTAATTTGATTTTTTTTCATTTTGTTTTCAAATTTTTTTAATAAATATCTTGTGTTTTTTTAATGAACCGACTCTGAATTCTGGTTTTTTGTGTGTTATTACATTGTGCTCCTTATGTATTTACCATAGACGTGTTTTTGATTGTTGTAAACTCATTTGCTTGTTTAATAAGATTAAAGAGAGAGTTAGTTTGACTCTTAGTGGTCCCTTATGCAAATCCTAAACAATGCTATCACAAACAAATAATATTAGTGATCCATAATGCTTTGTGGGAAGAGAGTGTAAAATCTTGTTAATAAAGTTTTTTAAACTCATCGAAGAAGCTCAGATATCAGAGTTCAACGGTACAAGGTAGAAGACGAGACGCAAACGAAGGTAGTGGACCGGTCGACCGACCATCCACAAAAGCGTACACGAGAAGAAAGGAGGGTAGCGGTCGACCGCCAGATCGACCGCTTAGAGGAGTTGTTCAGCAATTATAGGCCCGATCGACCGCCCGATCGATCGGCCAAAATGACTCTGCACAAAGAGTGGTCAATCGCCTAGTTGACCGCACAGACTACAGTTTCGACATTGCACAGAGTGCAATCGAACGCCCGGTCTATTGCATGTCGAGTCTAGATAGTTTCCTAATATGTTTCTGATTCAATTTGAGATCCGTTTTTCTTTTCTTCAGGGATTCTCTGACTATATATAGAGGGGTATTGTCCTATGAATCATATCCTGTAATTGATTGATTAATAAGTCTCTCTCTCCTTCTGCCCTGAGGACGTAGGCAATTACTGAACCTCATTAAATCTTTATGTTTTCGCTTTATTCCCTTTCTTTGTTTGTTCGTGCAATTGGCGACTAGTTTCTGGTGTTGTTGTAATCCTTTGTTGCTTGGGTTCCTCGATTCTCGTCAAGTGGCATCAGAACTTTCTGAGTTTCGACGGGGAATTTTGTTCAGTCGAGCAAATCATTTTAGAGACTCTACAGTTTCATTCGGAGGTAAAGATCTGATCTTCCTTATTTGAAATTATTTTCACTAATCATTTTTCGCATTGCTTTGAGGAATTTACTGAGGAGATGGTCGAAGATAGTCAATCATCAGTGAAATATGTGAGTCATCTTCCGATAAAAATTGATATCGTGAAGTTTGACGACACCAACAATTTTGAGATGTAGAGATATGAGGTGATAGATGCCCTAACTGCATCAAACCTCGAAGACTCACCATGATTGGAAGAAAAGCCGGAGGAGACTTCTGAAAAAGATTAAGATAAGATGAATCGGATGGTGCTGTTGACCCAAGGGTACAATCACCCAGTTTTAGAGTTTTGACGATTACAAAACATATATAGTTATTTGTACTAATCATATTTAAGTGTTTAAGATTATTTCAGGGTTCTAAGAATTCAAGATATTTTCTTCTCTAAAGGAAGGTGGTGTTAACTCAAGTTGACTTAATACGGGATCAAGAATTCAAGTTATTCAACGATGCATATGGAAAAACCCAAATTGAAGATCTTATAGTCACTTAGAATCATTGTAAGAATTAGTATGTTAAAGAGTAAGGATATGATTGTTGTGCTCAAGAAAACACACACACAAAAATACACTTTTTAAAATACAAGTTTTTGGTTATGTTGGTTTTGGTGCATGTTTGATTAATATACATGTTTGAAAATATTTCAAATTTTTATATCTAATTTAAAACATATATCTCATCTCCTATAGCATGCTACTTAAACCTCAAACCATTTAAAAATATTTCAAAAATATTTTAAAGTTCAAAAACCTCTTTAAAATCTGTTTCAGGCCTTTACGGTCGACCGGACCAGTCGACCGGTACTGTTTCAGGCCAGATCGGTCGACCGTCCAGTCGACCGG
>JAVJIF010015504.1:0-93059 GCA_038442645.1 Agave tequilana | reverse complement strand
GCCTTCATGACCCCACCTATGTATGACCCTTCCAACATTCATGTTTGGAAGATTAGGATGACCGTTTATTTACAAACCCTAGGTCATAAAGTTTATCTTGCTATTACCAAGGAATCCTTCCCTAGTGATCGCAATCATATAGGGGCCAATGCACAAGCCCTAAAGGCCATTAGAAGCACATTATCTAAAAGATTATCTTTTACGTGTTTCTAACATTGATTCGCCTTTGCAGTGTGGAATTTGTTGACAACAACCACCACCTCCGAGCTTCAAGCGCAAATTCAAGAAGAGGAATCTAGTGGAGAGTCCCGATCACAATGCTTCATGGTCCAAGGGAATGACTCCCTTGAGGTACATTCGGAACCCCACTTAGATAATGATGATTGTGCTAGTTCTTCAAATAATTTTGTTGATCCACATGCTTTGAATGAAGAACTATCTATTGTATGTGAAAAATTAATTGAAAATTATAAGAACTTTGACAAAGAAAGTCTAGAAATTGAAAAAGAAAATAAAAGTTTGCATTCTAGACTTGATTAGTTTTGCAAGAGAAGGGTTAGGTCTATAATGAAAGGGATTCATTGAGATCTCAATTGGGAACTCGCACTAAAAGAAAATGAATTTTTAAAAACTAAAAATGATGCCATGTTATTTTGAAGAAAATGAAAACTTGTCTTCTAAAATTGATTTGTTTTAAAGGAGAATGTTGATTTAAAAAATAAAAATTTTTCCATTTCAAATGATTTAGATGTGTGTTTAAAGAAAAATGTTGTTTTACAAAAATAAGATTGATGCTCATGTTTGCCACTAGGGTAGTTTCACCTAGATCACCCCTTGCATGCTCCATTTCTTCTATGATTAAAAATGATATAAACATGTTGAAGAAGAAAATGATTGTTTGGGCTCCACTATGAGCCAATGTGCCATGAACCATACACGGTTGGAAACCTTGGTTCGAAAGAAACAAGTTCCATCATTTATGCATGCACACCCTCCACGGCATACACATGCTCCACACGGACACCATCAACACAATGTATGCTCATGTGTACACATGTACACATTGTGGCCGAAAAGGCCATCTGCTAAATTTTGTTATGATCGTTTACATGTTGAGAATTTAGCAAAGAAGTTTGTTTGGGTTAGAGAAGGTACTAACCCCCATGGAACCCAAGAAGATATGGTACTAAAGACCACCCCTAAAGTTTTTGATGTAGGTGTGGGCTCTCACATGACGTGAGAGTGATGACACCTTGGAGTGGATGCGTTCCACTTAAAGGAGATTATTTGGATGCATCACTTTCAAGGAAAAGTTTGGTGGAGATGACCACCATGTTTTGGAGACAAGGAGAGTTGCTTCTAGGTTTTGGTAACAATTCTTAACTCCTTATTATTGTTTACATGCTTTCATATTGATGTTTTATATAGCATGTATCATTGTCTTTGGATTAGTATGTAAATGCCATGATTATTAGATCCTTGACATACATATATAGTATTTGAGACACAAATGCTTGTATGAACCCATTCTTAGTGTTCTCACTTTTGTTTAAGCTATAATGTATATCATGAATCTAATACATGTGAATTTACATAGTAATCATGTTTTAGTTTTATCATGATGATTTTTATATTGTATTTTGATGCTCCATGTTAAGATTACTTGTTTAGATGTTAGTTTTCATTAAGACTAGGATTTATACTTGTACATATAGTGGGCCACAAATAAATCTATATATGTTTGAGCTTGAATGCTTATTTGAACCCATTAGATGTGCTAGTATAGTTTATTTTGATGATTCATATATTTTAAACTTGTATTCCATTTTTGGATTTGTTTTATGAGTTTTCACTTCATGTATATGTTTGTATTGCCAAACTTTAAGATATACATGTATACTCCTTGAGTCATTTGCCTTTCATGCAAATCTATATATGGACTCAATTTGTGTTAGGGATATGTATGTATACTTATTATGTTGACAATTCATACATATACGTTGAAATGAAATTTGTTTTGGTGAAGATTTTCTTATTTTGTGTTTAATTGTTTAACTTCATGTATATGTCTATCTTGTCCAAACTATTAGATATACATGATTATCCTTTTGAGCCACGTGCCTTAATGCATATATTTGTGGACTCGTTGTGTTTTGGATATGTATGTATACTTTAGTTTGTATTAGACATACATATGCATGAAGGTTAAATAAGTTTTGATGATTTTCGTGTTTTCAATGTTTAAGGAATAATTGAGCTTAATTGAATATTTTCGTGATTATGATATTCACACTTTATTTGTACACTCACATTTATTGCTTGCTCATGTTTTGTATTCATGAGTCATATTTATGCCTAATTGAATTAGAGTGTTGATTATCATGTGGATTTCATGTTTCATGAAATTTATTTTGTTTTATTCCTTACTTGAAGGATTTCGTACTAGTTTTAAAAGTCTTTCCTATAACTAGTTCGTATTCTTCACTATGGTAGAGATTTTCAAACAAACAAAACTATATTTCAAATCTATTTTTGAAACCCCCTACCCTCAATGGGAGGATGGATGGGAGATCATGTTCTTGTATGCCTTATATTGAAAATCATTTAAAACTTGAATCATGATTGGGAGATTAGATTATATGAGTTATACCATGCTTTTTATGTTATGTCAATTGGTATCATTGAACTTTTTCAATTGGTATCATTTTGACCTTTGTGTATACTCATATGTTTATTGTGTATGTATATTTTCAATTGGTATCATCTATTGGTGATTGGTACTCATTCTATTTCATACACATATACTTGTTATGCTAGTGCTTGAGCTTCAATTTTGTTTCAATTGATTACTTTTAAATTGGTATCAAGCTCATGCATCATTTTAGTTGGTATTTCATAAAGTGGGAGAAAATTTAAATTTTGTCTTTCAATTGGTGATTCTTCATTGGTATTTGTTCCCCACTCCCTTACTTTATGATTGAAAATTTCATATTGGTATCATATGTTTAATATGAAATCATTTACAATTGGTATCAAATTTTGTTTAGACATTCAAAATTTATTATGTTTAATTTCAATTGATATCAAGATGTTTCATGTGTTTTGCTTAAAATTGGTATCTAAAAATTTTTTTTTAAGAAAAATACAAAAGTTTTGATTTGTATTGACTATATGCATATAGATTCATGATGAGTGTATCTTGTATTGAAGAGCTTAACATCTCTTCGTTATGTGGTACACGTGTGTAGGGGAGCTTCACATCTCCTCTTATGCATTACATAGTGTGTGTTATGTGAATTAGGGCTTAACATCCCTCTTTCATGTAATGCATATGTGTAGGGAAGCTAACTTAGCGTCTTCCTCTCATGAATGTATATAGCATATAACATCTATTGATCTTTGTTTATTTTTATTGATATCAAGATGCTTCATTGACATATTTATCTATTGATATCATGTTATTCATAGTCACCCCTTATTGACCTTGTTTTTATTTTAGACAAAAGGGGGAGAACATTGTTTATTGTTTTAATTGACTTAAATGGGGAGAAAGATTTTTAACCCTCATTTTATTGTTTGGATTGTTTAACCCCTTCTTGATCTTTTTGTCTAACAAAAGGGGGAGAAAAATTTGTTTTATTTGTTTTTACTTTGAACCCTTTGTTGATGATTGACAAAAAGGGGAGAAGTATTTGAGTTTATATGCATGTTTTCATTGCTTAAGGGGAGAAGTATTGTCTTCCTGTTATTTATGCATATATGTTTTTGTATTGCAATAGAGAAAAAGATTTTGATTTATGCTTGTTGCATGTTTTATCTCCATACTTGCATACATATTCATGTGCTTCATTTCCATATCTTATTATTTATATCTATGCATGAGTTAAGGGGGAGCTTCTTTAAAGCTTAACTTTAATCCATGCATATATAACTCCATGAGTTTTGTCATCATCAAAAAGGGGGAGATTGTTGGCCCAAAGGCCTTCCACTCTAGTTTTGATGATGATTAACTCATGTAGTTATGTTTACTAATAATCTTGTGTTGTTTAAGTTTCAGATCATTAACCAAGATATTAGTTGGTGATTAGCTTCAACAAGGTGTTTAGAAGCTTTTCATGATGATTCCAGGGCCAAAGCTTAAATCACACATTGCCTAGCCCATGGATGGAGTTTTGGAGCAAGTCTACTTGAAGATGAAGATCGTCAAGAAGACTTAGGTATCCATAGTTTAGATAGTGTGTTTTTAGATCCATTTGTAAAGTTTAGTATATTGATATGCTCCCACAACACACAAAAGATTTATGTTTTGAATTTTGTTTTCATGAATAGTAGATCAAAACAAGTTTACGTTATTTCTATGTATATTAGATGTATTCTAGATATACATACATGCTTTAACTTGCTAGACAAACATTATTTTGATGTCCCTATTCATGTTTGAAAAATCAAGTTTGATAAAATACAAGTGTTGGTTTTTGATAAAATTGGCAAGACACAAAAATGAATTGATATGATTGATATATGTCTTGAAATTTTTATCACAAGTTTGTGTTTCCATATAAAATGATAAAACTATTTTTGGTGATTTTTAGAAGTGTTAAAAGATTTTTATAAAATAATTTTTCCAGTTTTTCTGACCCAGTTTTTGTTCCAGCTTCAACCAAGTCGACTAGTAGCCTGACTAGTCGACTAAGGCTGAGGTCGGTCGACCGGGCCGGTCGACCGACGTGTACAAATCTGTGCACGTTTGGAGGCACTGGGCGGTCGACCGCGCCGGTCAACCGGAGCACTTACAGTGCCTCTGTTTGTTTCGGTCGACCGGGCCGGTCGACCGTAGTTGCCCAACGGTCATATTTTCGACCGTTGGCGGTCGACCGGGCCGGTCGACCGTTGCCTGTCAGAGCTGCCAGCTCAGCTCTAACGGCTAGTTTTGTATTGGGGCTATATATACCCCATCTCTTGGGCTGTTTTGAAAGTTTTTCAAGAAGAAAAATTTCAGTGTTTCTCTAGTGTTTAAACAAGTTTTCAAAATAGTTTTTGTGCTAAAAAGATTTCATCTTTATTGTTTTGGGTTTTGAAAAAAAATCAAAGAAATTAGGCTTTTGGGATATTGAATTGAATTTCACTTTCTATCATCTTCAAGAGATTTTTCAAGTAATTTTTCTTTGTTGCTTGTTTCCAAAAACACCTATTTTTCACACTTGAGCTATCTTCTATCCTAATCTATTAGGATCATTTGTTTTGTGGAAAAAGAAAAAGGAAAGAGGTTTGTGGTTGAAAGATACCACTTGTTGTAAACCCTTGATTTCTTGTTGCTCCCTCTTTGGTAGAGGTTGAGGTTGTGATTTGGTATTATTGTTTGCTCCCTCTAGTGAGAGGTGGAGTTTGGTTGTACCCTCTTCGGTAGAGGTGTTGGTTGTTGTTGTTATTGTTGTTTGCTACGGGCCTACCCCTCGGTTGTGAGGTGGTTGTTTGAGAGAGGAGTTCAGTACTCCATTGTTGTAAAAATCCTTCTCGGTGAAGGTTCCCTCGGTGGAGTCCTCGGTGGACGGTATATAGTGGATTGAAAATCCTACACGGTGGTGTAGCGGATGTAGAGCAAGGGTGCTCGAACCTCGAAACATATCATTGTGTTTGCGTTTAATCCACTTGTCTCTAAACTCTCTCTCTTTACATTTGTGCAAAGCATCATACTTCATCATATCATATTTGCTTGTGTTAAGCATAATTCATATTGTCATATCGTATCTATTTGCTTGTGTTGTGCCTTGCATAATTCACATTGCTATATCTTGTATATGCTTGGTTGTTTGTGTGTGCCTCACTTGTACCTAATAAACAAGAGCTTCACATAGCACCTCAACCCATTCAAGGGGAATCAAGAGGAGTTAGTCCAGAGCCCTTCACGGGGAATTCGGCTACACTTGTTGATTGTACTAAGTGTGTTGCAAAATTTGCATTAGCTTCCGTATTTAGCGCACTTAGTTTTGCATTTAGATTAGCACTAACCCTATTCACCCCCCCTCTAGGTGTTCCCCTTTTCATGATTGTGGAAAATTATTTGACAAGAAAAAATTCAACTTGTTGTGGAAATTGGAATTGAGTTCTCAATCTTCAATCAGTTCTTTTATTTTACAAAACTATGATACTAAACAACATCATTAAATCAATCTTGTACATGAACACTTTGGTGCACTTCAGTATATAGTAGGTACATGCTTCACTTTGGTACACTTCACATCTTTGTTCTATATGTTTTGCTTCAAGTTATGTTTACCTGCAAGAATTTGAAACCATTAGCCACTTAAAGTATAAATGCAAAGACTAGTAAAGATGAAATTTATAATCTGAGAATAAAAAATTAGTTAGAATCCACTGGCTCACTTTATGAATATGAAATTTATGTTTACTTGCTTAAATTATAATTGCTTTATGTTGCTTTATTAAATTATAACTGTTTTATTAAATATAGTTGCTTTATAGTTGCTTTATTAAATTTCATTTGCTTTATGTTTTACTTGGTTATTTTTTGTTAGAAACTGAATGGCTTCAGAAGCTAATGCTAGCATGCCAGTAGCAAAGATGTTCTTAAGTTCGATAAAGATCCCTTTTGGGAGCATGGTGAAAAAGTTGATGTTAGAGTGAGATGCAAGTTTTGTGATTATAAAGTTAGTGGAGAGATTAGTCGTCTTAAGCAACACTTGGCACACGAAAGAGGAAATTGTGTACCTTGCACAAAAGTCCCTGATGATGTTAAGGTCAAAGCACGCGCAGTATTGGAGACAAATAGGTTGTCGAAGAGGCAAAGGAACAAAAACTACAATCGAAAGAGATGAGGTGGTAATCGGCGATAACAACTACTTAATTTCTGGGAGTAGTACTAGCAGCAACAAAGGACCAATGGATAAACATGTGCACACACAAGCATTGACAGAAAATAAAGGGAAGGTTGAGAAAGTGCAAACTACCCTTAATCAACATTGGAAGAAGAAGGCTAGAGAAGATGCGTGTGAATGGATTGCTAAAACAATTTTTTGAAAATGCGGTGCCATTTAACATTGTTAATTCTAAGTCTTAGAGACAAATGTTGGAAGCGGTTGGAAAATATAGGGAGGGCTTAAAAGGTCCATCGGCCTATGAGCTTGTGAAAATATCTCCCATTGGAGGTGGCCGCAAAGAAGGAATTACTGGGCACTTTCTTAGAATCTTGTAAGATTCATGGTTATTCTCTTATGAGTGATGCATGGACGGATCGGAAGGGAAGGAGCATTATGAATTTGGTGCTCAATTGTTATTCGGGTACCATGTTTTTATGAATCGGAGAACACTTCAAAGGACATCCATGATGGGTATTTCATATATAACTTGATCAACACCACCATCGAGAAGTTAGGAGAAGAATGTGTGGTATAAGTGGTGACAGATAATGCAAGCAATAACATAGCGGCATCGAAATTGTTAGATGTGAGACGTTCGCGTATATTTTAGACATTTTGTGGGGCACACACTGTGAATCTTATGTTGCAAGATATTGCACGAATTAAATCGATCCGGAGTGTCATCATTATGGCTAGGGAGGTCACCGTATTTATATATGGTCATACTCTTGTTCTTGATTGGATGAGGGAGTGTACTGGAGGTGACCTCATTATTAGCCTAGAGTCACTAGATTTGCCACTGCTTTTCTCTCCCTGCAAAGCATTAAAAATAAGAAGAAAGGATTGAAGAGGATGGTTAATTCTACTCATTGGGAAGAGCATTTGAAGCAAGCAAGCACGGCCGTGGAAAGAAATGTATATAAATTTAAAGTTTAAGTTTCAATTCATTTTACAATTGTTAAAAATTATATAATTTAGTTTATTGCAAATTTGTAATATCTACTTTAACTAAATATGTAGGTGTACAAGATTATAAATAGTCGCCAATTTTGGGATAATGTAACCCTCGCATTGAATGCGTTTGAGCCATTGGTGAAAGTTCTTCGTAGAGCTGATAGTGATGTACCATCTATGGGATGGTTGTATGGTGACATGGAGATGGCAAGGAATGAGATTGATGTGAACCTTAACCATAAAGTGAAGAGATGTCGTCCCATAGGGTTGATTATCGACAAAAGATGGGATGCCAAATTAAAGTCCCCTTTACATTTGGCGGGACACTTTTTAAATCCTTTCTTTTATTTTCAAAGAAAAGAACCATTGAGAAGAATGGAGCTTTTTTGAGTGCATTTACCGATTGCTTGTATAAGATATATAAGAATGATCATGAAATGCAAGATCGGATTAGTGCACAGTTGCCTCTTTATCAAAATAAAGTCGGATCACTCGGAAGGGATATGGCGATTAGGCAAATGAAGAGTCTCTCTCTTGATCCAGGTATATCTTGAGATACAATTAATTTATGGATCACTATTTGCTAAATGGGAAATTACATTTTTCTAATTAATATTTATTATGTTTATTACCTAGTTAACTGGTGGCAAATGCATGGGGCCCCGGCTCCAGATTTAAAGATAATGGCAATTAGAATATTGGGATTGACTACTAGCTCATCAGGTTGTGAAAGAAATTGGAGCGTCTTTGAGATGGTAAATAAATCAAAATGTAGCAACCAATTTTTTTAATTTCTTCATATTAATTACTAGTTCTAATCGTGCTCAAATTTTTATATACAGATCTATACAAAAAAGAGGAATATGTTAAGTCATCAAAAATTAAATGACTTAGTCTATGTCAAATTCAATGCCCAACTTAGTGAAAATTTTGAAAAAGACGTCGTGATCCTATTGATGCTTGCACTATGGAGGATGGTAAAGTGGCTGAATGGCTTAACCACCTAAGCCTTCAAATTTGCCTCATTCTGATTCGGATGAAGAGGACGATGATGAGGTTTTTCCTGGAGAGGTGACGACTTGAAGGCAAGTTGAAATAACCATGGGAGTCGACCCAACACCAAGGTTCGAGTTCAAGAATAAGAGTTTCGAAGAGAGCAAAAGCACTCATGGTGCTTCATCATCCAAAGGGAAAGGGAAAGGATTATGCTCGAGGGGGCAGACACAGAGTCATCAGAATCATCAGATTCGTCATCGGATTCAGACACCGCACACTCTGAGTCAGAAAATGAAGATCAGATCTTTGGATTTATGCAATGATCCATTACTTTTGTCTAGAAACTATTTATGCTTTATGTTTCATGTGATTGTTTGAGATTTAGTTTGGTCTGACATATCATGTGATGATTAAATACTTTATTTAGTACTTGGGTTACTTTTGATATGTACTTGATAGTCTTGATTATTGCTTTTCTAACTTTATATGTCAATTTATAATGTGATCAGATTGTGTTGTTTATGTTATTTTTTTCACTTGAGATTCTACTAAATTTAAGATATCGTTTGTTTTAATGTTTTCTAATAATAGTTATTTCTTTTGCAGGTTAGTCTCATTAAATTTAAAGACGAACGGACTTTATCTCTTTTATTATCTTTTTCGTTCATTGATTTCCAGGTAAGTAGATTATACAATTTTTAATCGTATATTTTTAAATTCCATGAAATAACTTATTTATTGCACGACTGCGTGTAAATATATATATATATATATTACCGTCTTTATATTCATAGTACATCAGTTTTATTTGGTAGATGATATCTATGACACTAAACCAACTTTTCGTTATCAATATTCATTATATATAGTGTCTGATATGAACGCCCGATATGCGCGCGTATCCCCGATATCTCCCCCGATATCCGATATCCGATATGAAAAGTCCCATCTGATACGATCCCGATATCCGATATCTAGAACCTTGATCTTTATTTGTTTTCAAAGTTTTAAAAAAAATCAAAGAAATACAAATTTTTAGAATTTTATTTTGTTCCTCATTTTATATATCTATCAAGGAGTTTTTTCTAGTATTTTCTTTGTTGTTTTATTTCAAACCACTATGATTTCTCACGTACTTGAGCCATTCAATTCAATCTGTATTTAGGATCTTGTATTTGTGAGAAAATTGTTTATGATCCTTTGGGATCACTAAGAGATTGTTTGTGATCTTTGTGATCACCAAATTGTAAACTTTGACTTTGCGCTTGGCTTAATGCCCACTCTTTTGTAGAGATTTGTGTTTTGAGAGAGGAGTAGCTGATACTCCCGATGTAGAGTTGTAATTCCTCGATGGAGGTCCCTTTATGGAAGGTCCTGTGTGGATATAGTGAAAATCCTTCTGTATGAAGGCGGGGACGTAGAGTAGTGGCTCAAAATTCAAAACATATCTTTGTGTTTACGTTTGATCTACTATCTCTATACTCTCTCTCTTATATCTTGCATTGCTTTACATTGTTCATATTCATATGCTATATATAATTTGTGTGTACCTACACTCGTGTTCAACCAAGAGAGCTTATCAAAGCACCTCAACTCTTAGTTTAGAGGAATCTAGAGGAGTTGCTTCAGAGCCCTTCACGGGAATTGGGACTTACTCTCGGTTACACGTTGTGTGTTTGCAAATTAGTTTTTAATGCCGCATCATTTGTCCTAGATTAACTAGTACACCTATCCCCCCGGTCTATGTGTACTTCAGATTGCTCCACACCGATTCAAATATTTATCAAATTTAGCAATGTAATCGGTGGCTGACTTGTTCCTCTCAGTCTATCGATTCCACTTGTCCAATAATTGCTGACTGAATGAGGGTGGACGTACTTTAACGTAAGCTTCTCCTTCATGTCTTTCCAAGTTTTCACTGGGTCTTCCCTTCTGTGCCTCATCATCCTCTCAAGGTTTTCTTAAAACTCTTTCGCTTGTCCCGTTAGTTTTCATCACGACCAATCGAATCTTTCTTGACTCAGACATGTTATGCAACGAAAATATCAGTCCATAGCCAACTGCCAGTCTATATAAACCTGAAGGTCCAAGCGCCCGTCGAAGGAAGGAGCATCGTTTTAAAGTTCTTAATAAACTGGGCATCAGTGTTAGCTGTATAGTAGGGTTGAACTCGCTCTTGCCTAGGAGACCTACTGCCGTTTCAATAATATTCCTCCTCTGTGGTTTCTAGCCTATCAATTCGAGTTGCTAAATCTCTATAATTGACATCATCTGATCCCTAACTTCTTGTAGCTGCTGATCCATCTTTTCTATCTTGTCAATGAGTGTGTTAAGTGTATCCTGAATGCTAGGGTCCATAGGTGCTGAAATTTCTTCTACAGAAAAAGTTTTACACTTCTAGCAGGCATGTAAGATTCTAGCTGATCCTAAGTGCAAACTGTCCTATGATGAGATGTATGTTATGCAGGAGGAGTCAGAGATTAGATTAATAAAAGATAAAACCAACTTAAGCTATGTATATTAACACGTGATTAAGAAAATATAATGTGGAGACAGTGACAAGACACGTGCTAACACAGTTAATTCCAAGTTGAGTTAAGTAATCACAAATTCAAATTAATTTAGTTGCACAATTAATATTAAGTCAGATTTTCACGCAAGACCAGAATTACACAGCTCACTATTACAGTCAATAAGTTCTACTTACGACAGATTGGAATAGCTAGCTATCTCAATTAAGTAGCAGAAATAACTGAACAAAATATTCAAAGTTACCTGAGAGGCGACCGAGGCTCAAACCTGAACGTGACTGCTGTAGATATGTAGTACTGGTCGTCACGAATCCGCTGCCTCAAAAACGGCTCGATTTGGACTTGAACCGAGCCTTGAACGGCCTTTGGACACACTGCTTTACTTCTGGACTGAGTCAAACTTCGTTGGACTGAGTTAACTCAGCAGAACAACTCAGACGATGACCTCAGCAGGGACGTCACTTAAATGGGTCACGGGTTGGGTATTGTTGGGGCGAACGGTCCGGATCTGACCCCATTCGTACTTTTCCTTAAAAGCGAACGGGTTTATCCTCTTAGGGGCTCGTTCACTCTCACCCGTTCACCCTTTTTCCTCTTCAATATTGGCTAGGGCTTGGCGACAGTCAACGACGGACCCCCAGCTCTTAAGAGAAGGCGGTGATAGAGGTTCGGCGGCGCGACTAGGTCAGAGGAGCTGACCCAGCGACTCCCAGGGTGTTGATGAAGACCCAACGAAGATGACGAGTGGCTAAAGAGGCCCTGGAAGCTTCGATTGAAGCTCGGGAAATTCCGACGAGGCCTTGGAAGCTTCGATCGAGGTTCAGGAAGTTCCGATGAGGCCTTGGAGGCTTCGATCCGCCCCAATCTGCTCCCTACTGCTTTGATTGTATCAGCGAGGGCGTGTGAAGGGGTTCCTCTTAGTCGGCAGTGTTGGTGAAGGTTGGTTTGGCGTCGGATGGTTGAGGACAGCGACAAGGAGCGGAGAGACTCAGATGGTAGCAGAAACATGAGTGCCGATGGCGGCGGCTGCGGATTTTGAGGGATAAAAATTGACGATGAATGAACAGTGTCGATATGAAATTTTTAGTCTATTTTGATGAGAAATTTTGAGAATTTTCTACAATGTATTTTTTTTTTTTTTTTTTTTTTTTTTTTTTTTTTTGAATAGATCTGGGATTAGTATAGGGGAAGATTTGAAACAGGAGGAAATTTGAAGGGAATTGAAAATCATGACTGATACCAAAATGATGTAAAACTAACCCGAATCGTAATCACCTTGAAAATCGAAACTAAAATTTGAAATTCAAAGTAAGAGAAAATTTCGGGTTTCCACCCCTTACGCGAGCTTCTCACCAAAAACTCAAAAGCAGATAAACTCAAGAATTTAAGCAAATAATTTGAGAAAATTTTTAATCATTCAATAATCCAAAAGAAATAATCTTGAAGCCTTTTATAGGCTTTACAAGAAATGATTTCTAAGTAATAACCGATGTGGTACTAAACACTCACAAAGAAAACCTGCTACATCAACTAAAAAAAACACAAAAACAAGTAAAATAAACCAAAGAATATATTACGCCGCTTCTTGAAATAGACTCGATCGAATCTTCCCCTAAGCGGTCCTCATTAGGCAAAAAAAAACATCTTTCTGCTGCATCATTTGAGAAGAGAACTCGCCAGGTGTACGCGTGCTGTGGCCAAGGCTTGCGATATAGTCTGTGAACAGGAGAAGACAATTAGAAAACTTTGACAAAAATGCAGACATAAATCCAACTAAGTACTAGCAAATGTGAGACTTTTATCAGGCTGATTAAAAGACAAGGCACCTGCTCAGACAACGAGGTTGCCCCATCCAAACCGCCGCTACTTGCAACCTTCCCAGCATGACACTCGCCTCCGTCTCCAAAACAATACTGGCACAACACCAGAAATGGATCCCGAATATGTGAAAGTAAGTTGAACGGACAAGATTTTTAAAACAATCATTCAATCTAAGACTCAGAAATAATTGCGTCACAATATTATATACTTTTCACTCAGAAATAATTTGCAAAAGCATCATAATAATCATTTATAATCCTTCTTCCCCAATTTTCCATGGCCACATTGCATGGTCATGGTGAAACTTTAATCCAGAGTCGCCTGTAAGAGGCTAGATATTCCAAGTGCCCATACAAACTAACATTCAGCTTCCAACTTCCAACTAAACAATCATTAGATGATAGATCAAGGACATACCCTCCATCAACAATCTCATCAAGGCACAAGAGGATCAAATCCAGGTTTTTGAGTGATGTCCTCTTGTCTACATTGTCCCTGAAGCAGGAGGCATTCAACTGTGAGAACGCATACAGCCAACTAATAATTAAAGAAACAAATAACCAAGAAAATAGAAACTGAAATTGTTAAGACCTGAGAAGGTGGCCAACGGCATCAGAGAACCCCTGAAGAACTGTAGGTAAGATGAGCTCATTCTCATCATCTTCCCCATTGACAAAAAAAAATGAAGGTCCTGAATGAACTTGTAGATGACAACACAATTGTCAAACATGATTATCTCCGCTACAAAAGACAAGAATGAGTCCATTAGGAACAGAAGAACTGATCCATCAATTCTGAAAGTAGCACAACTTAAAGAATAGAAGAAATGATAGTAACTGATAATATTAGAAAGTAGCATAAGGCAGAAGATACCAGTCATTACATGCATAGAAGGTGTGTTACTTTTAGTGCGTTAAGGAGAGATGAAAACACTAGTCATCTTCTCAAATTAAAAAAATACACGTCACAAGTGTATTAGACTTTTAACAATGTGAAAACAAAGGTCAATTATTCTCCATGGAGCTTATAACTCTGGAAATAGCAAACTTGCAACAAGCTTGCCAAAGAATCAAATAGAAATACAATTCCAGGCTAATAAGGTGAGGAGCTGAAGCTTCATCCTACCTATCCCCTTCTCCTAGTAGATGTAGATCAGTAACTTTTCCATGCCAGATCAAAGATCTCGATGAAGTAAGTGGGAAGATGCAATGCAGCAGATCTGGAAACCTTAAGTCTTGAATCCCGGAGCTTGTTAGCTGTTTGGGCGAAAGAGAAGGCAAGCAGGGGAGCCTCACACAAAACTGCTTATACTCCTTGCATGGCGGACCCCATTTGATGGGGAAAGGCTTAAATATTTACTGAGGGACGCCTTTTACGGATTTGTTTGTCATTTTGGCGTTTATATTTATCTACCAATTTCACCTTCACTCTTTGTATCTGTTCTTTTGTTTCAAAACATTTCTCTTAGGTTTTGCTTCTCCAACATAATTCAAAACCAACAAACCCATTTTTTTCCTCCACATTTTTTATGTTTTCTTCTTCACTTTCAAATTTTGAACTCTTGAAGTGATAATCAGATTTATACATGGTATATGTCCTGAGTATTGACTAACAACACATACTCTTCATGAGGACTATGAATGACTGCTCAGATGGTCTAAGCCACTAAATGACCATCTAGGCAATGACTTGTGAGCATGGTTAATCCAGATGCTTTGCTTCATTTTCCTGTTTTAAAAATATTTTGACACAAATATAAACCATCTCTGTTGCAGCATCTATATATTTATATCGAAAACGATCATTGTGTTGGTAATACTAAAACATTCCCCTCACCCATTTGAATCCATATCTGTTGTCACACCCGCGCTAAAACCAATCAAGTTGATGTTGGTCTGTAATAAGACCATAGCAGTCAGCCATAATGGGCATATATATTCCCTACTTTTATAGAATCACTGTCATTAAACCAGGTTGTTTTGGTTTCCACTGTAGCCAAAAAAAAAAAATCTGTCGTTTCCCTTATCTGAATGGCTACTTTATCAATGAAAGGTAATAAATGGAGGACATATATACATTGTCTAAGAAAAGAAACATCATTGTGTATTGATCATAGGAAGAAAATAATAAAGCAAAGTTCACGAGTAAGAGTTTGCAACAAACAGATCGAGTCAAAACAATACCTCCTCAACATACTTTGTAATGTGCTTGGTTTTGAACTTAAGAATAATATGTGTCTTCACTAGTATCATTTGACACTGTTTGGATAACAAACAGTAGCATAAATACTCAGTTGAGTGTCTTCCAAGTCTTTTAACAGTGAATATTAATTTTACAGATTGAGCTAAGAGACACACATTCAACCTTAACATTATAAGATGTGTTTCCCATAAACATAAAAATAAGATGCCGCGAAAATTAGATGTGCGTGCAATATAATTACAAAAAAGAACAATCCAAAACACAATAATAGAATACAATTCTAGGAACTGAACAATTGATCCTCCTTATAAGTTGCATGCAACCAACATGAACATAATTACACATACAATAATCAAGTGTTAACTATGAACTCATACATGAACCAGCTTGTTTTAATCATACATGGATGTAAGAATTATCAGGCACTTGTTCTGGCTGCATATACAAGATATAGCATATGCTCACATAAAACATTAAGTTCAGAAAACAAAGATAGCATGTATGTCACCTTCACTTCGAGCATTTGTCTTCTGAGTCTTTGTGAAAACAGATTTCTCAAATGCTAGCTTTGCAGCATGAGTAGGTCAGTCGTCCGTGTAATACTTAACAGCAACACGTTTTCCTTCAGAGTCAAGGAGAAGAATGTTTTTTTATTGAAGGGCAAGACTCCTGCATGCACAAGCAAATCAAGCGTCAAATGCAGTTTAACTTCTAGCATACAAATATGGCGACAGCACTATGAATAACATCACAACTCATGAAATTAACACACATAACTCATGAAATTATTATATCTTTCTCCCAAGTTTCCTGACAGCCATACCCATTTATGTTCTATATTGTTTGCCTGTGTCCACAGCACGTAACCTTTATCGCATATGAACATATCACATAGATAGTAGATTAAAAGTGCCAAATTAACCTAGCAGAACAAGTAATTGAACAACAGAGAGACAAGACTTAAGTAAAGAGAATAGCTCAAAAGATGACTCTGGATTATCTTCAGAACTTGTATGGCACTATATAGTTAAGGCAGTAGGCAACTGGTTGAAAAATATATAAATAGGGCTGTCAGACAAACGAGCCACTCACAAAGTTCATTTTCGGCTTGGTATTTAGCTTGACTTTGGAGTGCTCGATTAGTAAGCAAGCCGAGCTCGAATTCTACAAACAAGCCAAAGAGCCAAGACCACTCGCTCATGTTCAGCTTGAATACGCACAAGCACATGCATCTTTTTGTATATTTCTAAAATTATGTGATATTTTAAATATAAGCAATATAGCTAATATGGAAATATATCAACTTGCTAAAATAGAAATTTAATTGATTAAAATAAATTAATCATATCATGTCTTGGTTATGTTATATATTTTCCATCTATAAATAACCTTTATCAAATATTTCTTAAAATTGAGTGATCTTTCAAGCAGAACACTGTAGCTAATATAGAAAAATATTTTGCTGATATAGAAATCTTGTTAATTACCAGAATCATGTGATCCCATATCTTATTATTTATCATCAAGCTAAATTGAGATCATAATAGTAGATTAAGCAACTGGCTCGACTGGCTCATTTACACTTTTTGAGAAAATGAGCTGCTAAGCTCAAACATTCAAAATTTCCACTGAATTTCCGAATATAAACAGGCGGAACTCAAGCTAGTTCTCTTGAATTACGAGCATAATTCAAACAGGGTTGGCTCACTCGCTCAAGCTCGGCTTATTTAGACCCCTATACAGATGCGACGTTAGCACAAAAGAAAACAAGCTTTAAAATATGTAATTTATAAATTTCATAGAGCTGAGGTTTGAACTTAGCTGCTTTTCTTGAAGATGAGCATTGGTATATGTGCTATAGAACAGGCTGTCAAATTCTCCTGACCAGCTATATTACCCCAAAACCTGGGAGTTGACTTTTAACAAAATAGAAATTCTTTAAGACCTACAGTTAACTCAAGCTAAACTCAATTCCAGCATGAGCAAGCAACCATAATTCAGCTCCCAAGACAAGTTCTATGTTCTATGTCATAGAGATACTCCATTGATTGTAATTTGTATTACTGCCAAATACTCAACATTTGCACCTTATAGTGTCAAACTTGGTGAAATTCTCTTGACAAGGTCTACTTAAAACACGAGTAAACTACAAAAATAAGCTTACCACTCAAATTTTATGCCCTGGGAGGTGATCTCTTCAGTACAACTTGTGTTTTGAGGGTAATGTGGGAATGTCATCCCCCCCCCCCTCTGGAGAGAAAACTCTACTTTCCACCCGCAAGCCTTGAACTTATTACCTCTCCAGTTATGGGCCACTCAGGATATCCCCGCTAACCAACCAAGCTCCTATTGTTCTGAGGAGAACAACTAAATTTAAAGGCACTAAAAGTGAAATGTTCAACATTTTGCACCTTGGACTATTCCATATACATCTTTTTTCTATGGACTCAAAAAAAAATAATGACAAAAGTGCAAGGTTCTAAATATCAGATATCGGGATCGTATCGGATGGGGGTTCGATATCGGGGATACACGCGCATATCGGGCATTCATATCGGACACTATATATAATAAAATATTGATAACTAAAAGTTGGTTTAGTGTCATAGATATCATCTACCTAATAAAAATAATGTGCTATGCATGCAAAGACAGTAAAAAAACAATGTACATTTGCACACAGCCGTGCAATAAATAAGTTATTTCATATCGGGCGATATATCGGCTGATATTTCATATATTGGCCGTTTTTTGCTGCAAACGATATGGTGAACGATTTTCCCATATCATATCGGCAGCAGGCAAAAAAGGAGATATTGGACGATATCTCGGCCAACTCGGCCGATATTTAAAACAGGGCAAAAGTGTAGAAGAATCAAATGAAGGCTTAACAATCAATAAATCCACAATTTGGACTTCTCATATGATTTTACTATTATATTGGTGTTGCAACTTCTTGCCGAAAAAAACAAAAACAAAATGAACTTCTCATATACACTTGCTTCAACATCAGATCATTGCTTGCCCCCAATTTGCATTTTTTACTGAAAATCTTGCTCAATGTCACTTCCAGAATTTCCTTTAATAAAATAAAAATCTGATCTTAAGTTTACAATTTATACATGTAAGAAAACAAGCTATAGGGCCTTACATCCCAATCGAACCCCCCAAAAAAAAAACTTCCTTTCTCCAAATTTTTCCATATTTATCAAGGAATCCAACAATATTTCTACATCTCACATTCAAGATAGTGTTTTGTTTAAGGGCCTGTTTGGTTAAGGGTGGAAGTGAGGAAGTGAGGAATTGAGGAAGTGATAATGATTCCCTTTGAACTTGGGAATTGATTAGTAAGTTTTCCGGTGTTTGGATGTTGTTGAGAAGTGTGGTTTGGAAAATGTTTTGTCTTTTCCGGTGATTGGATGGTAATGTGAAAGTAAAAGTGGAAAAGTTGACCACAAAGTTGACCGTAAAATAATATTAAATAAAAATTAATTAAGAAAAATAAAAATGGACTGTAATTAGAATGCAATTGAGATTTACATGATCAAAAAATTAACTGTCTTGTGCTGTAACTTATTACAAATGAGATTTACATAACCACAAAATTAACTGTAGCACTCTGAAAGTGAGGAAATGATTGTGTAAAAGAGAAAAGAGAAAAGGAGTTTCCTTATTTTCCTTTTCTGGTGTTTGAATAAATAGAGAAGTGAGCAATTATACTTCCCTATTTCCTTACTTCCGCCCACTTCCTTGCAACCAAACAGCCCCTAAAGAAAAAAAGCAATCCGACGCAAATAATGCCAGATCTAATACTTTTCTTCAAGGATCCGATCGAAGGTCTAAAAAATTAACAATGTCAATAGAAAGAAACCCTAGTTTCATTCGAATTAGAATGATATGAGTCGTAGAACAAGATAAAATTGGAAGCCAAAAAAAAAAAGGGGAAAAGAGAAAGAAAAACCTAACCATCAGGAGATCTTTACGAGCAGAGAAATGCGAGCAAGCGAGGGCTCACGAAACGATCGGGGTTTTTTAAAAAGAAGGGTATTATAAATGAGACATCGAAACCTCTCTCAGCATGTCCCCTCTTCGACTATGGTGTGAGCATTGCGGGCAAGATTCCGACCCGGACCAGACACAAAACCCGAACCGTTTCATAAACGGGTCAAGTATTTGTTGGGCTCATCTAGCCCAAAACATTCTTTGATGGGACTTTTCTTTTCTTTCTATTTTCAAGTCTACTGGGCTTTTTGTTTACAGCATCCCAAAGATTGAGTGGGCCTTAAGTGTACTTGCAAAGCCTTCAGTTATGGTCTAGAAAACTACCACCCATTTATTTTCTTAAGAAAATGTTTGACAATTACATTTTATGAGTAATTCTCGTCTATATAAGATGCTTTATCTTCGCAGAAAATCCCAACCCCCAAAAAGATAGAAAAGAAACATTAATTGACAAGTTTTCACTCACAAGTCACAATTAGTGTGTTGATGTCCATATCATGTATGTGTTGGATTCTGCTTAACAGGAATCAATCTGACAACTATTCAAGATCACTGAAATATCAACAATCTAATTGGCCAGGTCGGCAAATATCAGGTGGGAGGTTTTCCGTTCAATAGAACGTTCCTTAATTTAAGAACCACCTTTCAATTTCCTTCCTTGGTTAAACACCAATTAGACTAAATCTAAATCAGTCTCGATATACTGTAAAGTATACCCCTGTATAAAGAACTTAATTCACTTATACAGTACTTGGAGTGAGGTACGCTTAGATCGAATCTCTTTAAGACAATTACGTCTCCCGCACCGGTGCTAACGGGATAATGGACGCTGGTCTCCCAAGATACAACACTCCTTCACGGTATTTGGATAGCACTACCAAATCACCGTACGGTCGAACCGTAGTCAACCAGTACCTTCACAGGATCGTTGAAGCAGCGGGACAAGGACAAATTTCGAATGAATATTTGCCTTTACCTTGGAGTAGCACCCACTGTTGAGGACGAAGGAAGGTTGAAGAATATTCTTCTTCAGAAGTCCCAGATTCAGACAACAATTCTATAAAAGAATCTGTTGAATTTTCTGAGCCCTCTTTCAGAACGAATTTTGCAGAATCTCCTTTGGAAGTCGCTTCGGATTCCCACTTCTCGCTGGAAGTCACTTGGAACTCTACTTCCCAGTTCAGAACGCAGACTTGCTTCAGAACTCAGATAGAAAGAGAGAGAGAGAGTTGTTTGGTGTTGGTGTATTTGAGAAAGAGTAACTGGAGCGCTATTTATAGCGCTCCAGGAGGGGCCTGTAGGCTGTCTAAAAATCATTAAGACAAGTCGTCAAAAGCAGAGTCCCCAAACTCCAGACGCAGGGCTAATTTAACCCGCGTCTCAGCGTCAAGGCGCAAGGGTCCAAAAACCCGCATCTCAGCATCAAGGCGCGAGGGTCCAAGCCCGCGTCTCAGCATCAAGGCGCGAGGGTCGAAAACTGCGCCTCGGTTATAACTGCCCTGGTTATGGGGCCGGTCACCGCCCACATAACGGGGAAGTTAACCCCTCATTGTGGAGTGTTTTTAGGGGGCACGTTCACCCCTGAAACCTCTATAAATAGTCCCGCCGCTATGAGAAAAAGGGGGAGGAGGGACACACTCGGTTGATTAGAGGGGAGAGACAGAGAAAGAGAGTCCAATTCCTCAGCTGACTTGTTGCGTACAAGTTCGCCTTTGCCGACAATCTCTTTGAGAGTTTTGGTCGACAGAGCTGTGTTACTCTGTCAACCACCCGAAGAGAAGAGCCCCGGAAGATTTCAACGTTCACCCGGTCAACGGAGAACAAGATTCACTCTTCACCGCCACTTAAAGAACCCAGCCTTAAACAAAGGGAGGATTCAAGACTCAACATCCTCCCTCCCTTGTAATCGGAATACTGATCAGTTGTAATCTTCTATCCAATCAAAAGAATTTTGCAATCGAATCCTCCTTTTCCGACGCGTACAAGAGATGGCGACTCCGCTGGGGACTTCATTTGTTACTGACGAACAAATCGTGGCGCAAGGTGACGTCCTCTATAAGGGGAAGATGGTCGAATCGCTCGTCGTCGAGTTCGACCAGGCAAAGTATGAAGAATTTCTCTCTTCGGCTCCAAGAGCCCAAAGACCCGCGTCTGCCGCAGGGTCTCTACGGGGACTTGCCCCGAAACCCGCTCTGAGACTCTCTCAGGCGCGGCTGCTGTGAAGGGTGTCGCGGCCAACTACGCCAAACGTGACACACGCGCCAACGTCTCTCAGGAGACCCGCGTGCGCGCAAGCGCGGCCGCTGAAAGATATGTCGTGGCCAACTGCGCCACACAAGATACACGCGCCAACGTCTCTCAGGAGACCCGCGTGGTCAGGCTCTCTGGTGTCCAGCCAGTCCATCCTCTTCCTCAGCACCAGGTCGTCGTTGGTTTCTCTCCACCTCCACGACGCAACCGAAACGCTGAGCGCCTACAGTGGAGGCGTGCGCGTCAACTGCAAGTTGGAACTTCTGATCGCCCAACTGAGGCAGGTCGCAAAGTTCAAACTGGCGTCTCAGTTGCGCCGTATCCAGCACGCGAAGTCCGCGTTTGGCGGCCCAAACGCGAAGTTAGCTCCTCTGAAGCCCCACTCCACAGACGCCAAGGCGAAGCTTGCGCGCCTCGTCGAGCACAAGAAGCGCGCACCTCTAGGAGTAGGGCCCAGCAGCCCGCTCTCTCTCAAGCACCTCTGCTCCGACACACCAATCAGCAACGCGACAATCACGCCTCTTCTCAGCAGAGACGCCAGACACGCGTCTTAAAGCTGCGACGCGAGAACTGCGTCCAAGCTGTACAGCACAAGGATGCCTCCCGACCTCAAAGTTGCGAGGTTAATCTCTTTGATCCTCCTCTCACGGATCTGAGGGATTACTTGACGAAGAAAAGAAGTGTTAATCAAATCACTTCATCATGTTGCTGCCAACGGCTTATCTCTATGCTCTCGGAGTGCCGTTGTGATTCAGGCGTAAACCAGCAGTCTCTAGTTAGACAACTGACCCTGATTCCCCCGTCAACCAAAAGAAGACGCTCTCACAGGCGGAGGATCTTCTCTGACACTGAATATCCCGAGCTCACTGCTAACATGGCAAGCAGGAGCAGGGGAAAACAACCTGCAGTCAGTTCTGAGGATGAATCTGACTCTGAACCGGAAGGAGTGTACCGACACACTGGCACCCGGACCGGGGCCATTCCCCCGATTGACTACAATGCCCTAGCCCGGGGCGTTGAGATTAATGACTCGCACTCTGCCATTGCAGAGTCGCAGGCTTCAAATTCTTCTATAGAGAAGGAGGCCTTCACATACATGACGAGCACTCCTGAGGAGACCGCCAGGCGCTTGGAGCAGCAAGTCCAGGCCCAGAAGGAACAACTCGAGATGATTCGTGCTCAGTAAGAATCTATCGACTCCCTCAAGCAGATGCTCGCACAGTTGCTTGAAGACAAGAGGAAGTCAACCGACAAAGCCTCCTCTAAGAAGTCTAAAGGCAAGCGAAAAGAGGGAGAAAGCTCATCTTCAGTACATATAGACGAGAAGGAGCAGTCTACTTCTGGTTCGTCTAAGTCCTCATCACAGGAAAAGGACGACCAAGACCGGGGAAAAGTTCATTCTAAGAGAATGAACCAGTTGGAGCAACGTCTTGAGGCCCTTACCAACCGGAAAGGCCTCCAAGAAGTAGGAGTGGTCCGCTCATATCCAGCCGAGTGGGACCTGGTTCCATACCCGCCCAAGTTCAAGGCTCCAACCCTCCAAGCGTTTGATGGGAAAGGTTCACCGAACCAACATATCTACTACTTTAAATCCCAAACAGGAAATGTGGTAGATAATGTGCCATTCTGGCATGCTTGTTCATCGGCACCCTAAAAGGGCTTGCCTTTGAATGGTTCATGAAGCTTCCAGAGGGCTCCATCAAGAATTGGGGCGACTTGGAGAAGCTCTTCTTAACTCGCTTCTTTGAAGACGACTCGGAGGTCAACATGCCTACCCTTTTAGCCACCAAGCAGCGAAAGGGAGAGTCCGTTAAGTCTTTCGTGGAAAGATTTCGGAACGTGGCACTCCGATGTCCAAGTGGCATGACCCAGGTCACCCTGGTGGAAACATGCCGCCACAATCTCCAAACCTCACTCCTTGCCCAAATAGGAGTTGCTGAAAGCCGCACCTGGAAGCAATTGGTCCAACAAGGTGAACAGGCTGAGGAGATTGTCGCCCGCGTCAGAGCGGAAGAAAACAAACCCAGGCCTAAAAGGTCAACGAGGCGTGCGCCAGACACATCCCTCCAAGCCAAAAGGAAGGATAACTTGGCAGTAGAGACCAAGTCCCCTGTCAAACCTCAACCGGTCAAGGGAAGTGGCTCTTCAAATCAACCTCGCGCCAGCAAGCAGTATTCCTTCAAGGATGAACATGTCGACTCGTTCTTCAAATTACTCAACAAGAGCAATCAACTGAAGCTTCCTGAAGCTAGGCGCCCTGAAGAAGTCGGTAAAACCGATAATCCCAACTACTTCTTGTACCACAGGATGCTGGGACACCCCACCAAGAGCTGTTACGTCTTCAAGGACATCCTCCAGGCTCTGATTGATGCGGAGGTATTAAAACTCCGTCCAGAGCAGAAGAAGGTGGCGGCCAATATGACGTCATTCCTCCAGTTTGGAAGGCAACCTCCAACACCCTCTGGAGTGGTCCCTATCCCAAGAGGAGAGCTGAGAATGGTCAATACAGACCCTCACCAGCAGCAAGAAAAGGGCCTGGTACCCGTTTCCACACCTCTCGGAGAACTCATGTGGGTTCACCCCGACCTTGTGGATGGCCAACAATGGACCACTGTGACTAGCAGGAAGTCCAAAGGCAAAGCTAAAGCTTCGTCTTGTAATGTGGTCTGCGCCACTTCTCGAGAAGCGGAGACTGATGTCCCTTTGTTAACCGATTCAGAAGAGGAGACAATAGTTCTGGCCACAGAACCCAGTCAGCTTGTGGCGGAAACCCATTCAGGGCAGCCATATTTGAAAAAGTATGACGAAACGGCGGTAACTCCTCCAAAACCAGCTGCAGAGCCAGCCAAAACCTCCACGAAGCAACCCGTGGAGAAATAGAAAGAACTTCGATTTTCTCGAGTTCTTTCGAAAGACGTAGCGGAAGGATCCACAGCACCTTACCGCTTTGATGTCCTGGCTCAACTAGCCAACATCCCGGTGCGGATTACGCTTTATGAGCTTCTTAGACTATCAAAGTCGACCAGAGAAGCTCTACAAGAAGCTCTGGCTAATGCTGAGGTCTTCATGACCCAGGTACCGGTCGGGCCAAAGGAGGAAGATGTAGAGGATTGCCTCCACGCCTCCCAAAATATTCCCTGCATCACCTTCACGGCAGATGATATGCAAGTCAAAGGGAAACATGATCGCCCCCTTTACTTCGCAGGGTATATTGGATCATCTGAGGTGAACCGCATTCAGGTAGATCCCGGGTCCGCATTGAGCATTATACCTCGCCGAGTCACGCAACATCTCGGGATTTCTACCCACCGTTTGAGTGCTACCCAGACGACCATTTACGGGTTCAATGCCAATAGTACCCGTCCAATGGGGAAGGTCAAGCTCAAATGCCAGATCGGAGATCTAAAGTCGAAAGTGACATGTTACGTCATCGACGCCGACACTTCCTACAATCTACTGCTGGGACGACCTTGGATTCATCGCAATTCTATCGTTCCCTCTACCCTCCACCAGGTCATGAAATACATTGACGGGAGTGGAAAAGTACGAACGTTGATTGCCGAAAAGCATCCGTTCAAGGGAGTCGAGAATTATTTCATAGATTCCCTCCTATATCAGGAATCTGTGGAAACAGATGAAATCCCGCAACCAGAGGAGCCCGACTCCGGTAATGAAGCTGACACCGAGCCAGAAAAGGAAGAGTGCATGTGGGAGTTGGAACCACTTGTAAAGAGCATTAATAAGCTCGATGTTGATAATACCACCGATGATGTAGGCGGATGGTATATTAATGAAGAATTAGATTTCTCGTATTTTTCTCTGTTTGCTTCTGATTCGGTACCATCAGACACTAGTACCGAAGCAGATGATGATCTCTGGTCGGCAATGGGTGCTTTAACATCATTGCATGTACCAGTGAAATCGTCCTTCGAGACGTACCAAGATAATGGTAATGCGCAAGAATCTATATTCACGGTTCCAGCAAGACGGAAAGGCCAAAAACCGATTCTTTTTGGGCGGATCTCGTCTGAACCAACGCCCCGCGAAGAATCAGAAGGCGAAGAGGAATCCCCTCAGTTCGATCATTACGAACCAAAGGTACTCAGAATGATGAAACGCATGGGGTATGATGTAACAAGCGAACCCGGGTTGAACTTTGGCAAAGGAAGGAGAACGCTACTTCGATCCTTTGTGCCGAAAGGAAAAGCACCTGATTATTATCATCGGACCCGCAGGGGGTTGGGCTATGTATCAACTCCGGCTCCATCAGCCTCTGATACTCAAGAATCATCAGGTCACGATTACTCTTCAGGCACGTCATCATGGGAGTCGGATGTCAGTGTCGGCAACATCTTCAGAGAACTTTTAGTGAACATGGTTTCAACAAGCCACCTGGAAGACGGAGATGAAGAAATGATCCAATCCGATACAGATCCTTGGATCAAACATTTAAATACTCTTTGGGATACCCACTTTGAACAGCGAGAGCCACCCACAGAAGACAAGGTTGTTCAGATCAATCTAGGGGATGAGGCTAATCCTAAGCCCATCTTCATAAGTGACGGCCTGTCACCTTCAGAGAAAAAGGAGCTAATACCTCTTGTACAAGAGTATATAGACGTCTTCGCCTGGAATTACGAAGACATGCCCGGACTTGATCCTCAAGTGGCTATGCACCGCCTCAACATCAATTCGGACGTAAAGCCTGTTAAACAACAACAGCGACGATTCCGCCCAGAGATAATGGAGGCGATTCAATCAGAAGTCAGAAAGCTTATAGATTCTGGCTTTATCAGGGAAGAACAACATCCCGACTGGGTAGCAAACATCGTCCCCGTTGCCAAGAAGAACGGAAAGATCCGAATCTGCATCGATTTTCGTGATCTGAACGAGGCCTGTCCTAAGGACGATTCCCACTGCCAATCACAGATGTCATGATTGACAATACATGTGGATTCGAGCGAATGTCCTTCATGGATGGATTCTCAGGATATAATCAAATCAAAATGTATCCTGATGATGAAAAGCATACCTCTTTCAGGACACCACTGGGGGTATACTGTTACACCGTCATGCCCTTCGGACTGAAGAATGCAGGGGCAACATATCAAAGGGCCATGAATGCCATTTTCCATCAACACATGCGCAAAACGGTGGAATGCTATGTTGACGACATCGCAGTAAAAAGCCGCGCTAAAGGTGATCATATCACTGATCTAAAGGTTGTCTTCGACATCATGCGGGCCCATCAGTTGAAGATGAACCCTACCAAATCCTTCCTGGGGGTGGCCAGCGGCAAGTTCCTAGGGTTTGTAGTGACTTCCACAGGAATTCATTTAGATCCGGAAAAGATTCGCGCTATCCAGGAGATGCAACCTCCGAGGAATCTCAAGGAACTCAGAGGATTGCAAGGACGATTGGCGTACATCCGTAGGTTTATCTCAAATCTCTCCGGAAAATGCCAACCCTTCGCTAAGCTAATGAAGAAGGGTGTTTCGTTCATTTGGGACGACGCTTGCCAACAAGCATTTGAGGAAATCAAGCAATACCTCACACAACCACCAGTCCTTGCAGCTCCGATATCCGAAAAATCTTTCTTGGTATACGTCCGAGCAATGGATCATTCTTTAGGAGCTCTACTAGCTCAGAATGATGATCAAGGACGAGAGCAAGCGATCTACTATCTGAGTAGAACAATGATCGGAGCTGAACATCGGTACAACCCGATCGAGAAGGAATGTTTGGCACTGGTGTTCGCCATTCAGAAAATGCGACACTATCTGGTAGGCCAAACTATAAATGTCATATCAAAAGTCAACCCCTTGAGGTTACTCATGACTAAGCCTTCATCATTGAACGGCCGGCTGGCAAAATGAGCCATATTGCTATCCCAATATGAGATGCACTTTTTACCACAAAAGGCCATTAAAGGATAAGCGGTGGCGGATTTCCTGGCTGAGCATCCAGATCCGAGGACAACCAAACTTTACGACGATCTCCCAGACGAGGTCGCTGAAGCCTGCCAGACCCAGACATCCTTCGAAAGGCAGGTATGGTAACTTTTCTTTGACGGTGCGTCCAGAACAAGCCCAAAAGGACATATAGTAGCGGGGGTAGGAGTAGTACTCGTCTCGCCACAGAACTATGTGATTCCCCGAGCTGTCTCGCTAACTGAGCCTTGCTCCAATAACGTAGCACAGTACAACGCCCTTTTGATTGAGATGCAACTCGCCGATGAGATTGGCGTTAAAAATCTCGAGGCATACGGTGACTCCAAACTCATCGTTAGCCAGGTTCGCGGGGAGTACGAAGTCAGACATGAAGACCTAGTACCCTATTATAATGCAACTGTCCACATGGCTGGGAGGTTTACGAACTTTTACATCGACCATGTACCGCGCAGGAAAAATGCGCATGCAGATGCACTCGCATCCCTCGCTGCCTCTTTAGCTCTTCCAGCTGGAGCAGTAGAGAAAATATTTGTCCACAGCCATGACCTGTGCTGTCCGAGAATTACCCCTGAGGACTACCAGGAGCCGACAGAAAATTGTCAAAGCAAAGAGGTTCTCGAGTCGTCGGCCGGCCCAGAGCCCAGAGACTGGCGATTCCCTTACATCGATTATGTCTTATACGGCATCCTGCCTGAGGATACCAAGGAAGCGGCTGCCATTCGAAGGAAAGCCCTCAAATTCTACTATAATGCGATCACGCGAACATTGTATCGTCGATCGCATGACGGGATCTTGCTCCGCTGTCTTTCACCAAAGGAGGCACAGGAAATATTAAAAGAAGCCCATGACGGTATGTGTGGAGCCCATCAACCTGCCCAAAACTTGCATACCGACTCCAAAGGCTGGGATATTATTGGCCCAAGATGATTGCTGACGCCGTCACCTATGCCAAAAAATGTCACTCCTGCCAAGTACATGGCGATTTCATCCATCAAGCACCAGGGTACCTTCACTCTACGACCTCTACCTGGCCATTCGAAATGTGGGGGATGGACGTAGTTGGCCCTATCAGCCCGCCGTCATCAAAAGGACATCGGTTTATTTTGGCAATAACCGATTACTTCTCCAAATGGGCTGAGGCCGTTCCTTTGAAAGAGGTGAAGTCATCTGACGTGATCAAGTTCGTGAAACATCATGTCATTTACCGCTTTGGTGTACCTCAGCGAATTGTCCACGACAATGGACCCCAGTTCATCAGTCAAGCTTTCCAAAGGTTCTGCGCTAAGTTCAGAATTCAGAGTGTGTCCTCAACAGCATACTACCCCGCCACTAATGGTCTCGCAGAAGCTTTCAATAAGACCATCGGCAAACTTCTCAAGAAATTCGTCTCGAAAAGTCAACGTGACTGGGACGACAAGCTGCGTGAATGCTTATGGGCTTATCGCACAACTGTGCGAACCCCAACTAAAGCTACGCCGTTTTCTTTGATATACGGGTGTGAAGCCGTGCTTCCACTAGAAATCCAAATTCCATCTCTACGCGTTGCCTTGACAGCGGAGATGACAACAGAAGAGAAGCATCGACAGCGACTCCAGGAATTAGAGGCTTTAGACGATAGACGTCTGCAGGCCCAACAACAAATCGAGCTTTACCAAGCTCGGATTACCAGAGCCTTCAACAAGAAAGTTAAAGTGCGAACTTTCAAGAAAGGCGACCTTGTCTTAGCCGTCAGAAGACCTATGGTGATGACACATAAGACAAAAGGGAAATTCCAGCCCAAATGGGAAGGACCATTTGTAGTAGAGTCATTCTACTCAAATGGATCATATCCCCTCATAACCTCAAATGGCGATACGCTCATGATGCCAATCAATGGCAGGTTCCTCAAGAAGTACTATCCTTAATAGTACTCCTCCACAGATCAAGTTAAAAGTATACCTCTGATCAAAACAAGAAGAGTTTCTTCATTAATATCCGACGCCTTCGACGGCTAAGGATAGAGGAAAATGTTGGCTTCTAAGCCCAACATTAATCTTCGACAACTCATCATGCTGAGGGGAATAGCATGGCTAGCCCAACTCAAACGGTAGTTGGTAAAGGCACCTCAAATCCGTTGATAGCTGAGGGTTTGCTAAAATCCTAAGTGGACTTGACTCCACTCTCCCCTCCAAAATCCCTTACCAATTCTCATCCACAGAATGGTAGGTCTACAAAATACAATCATTACCAAGTTAACACTATACCTCTGGTAATGAAAATTTTCAAAACCTCTTGTTGAGTATAGACTTTACTTGTCAACTTTACATGGAGTAACAAACTGTCAAACTTGTCAATTTAACACTATACCTCTGGCACTTTAAACTTCACTTGCCAATTCTCATCAATAGAATGACAAGCCTTCAAAATTGCTCATATCGCAAATTCAAACTTGCCAAGTTAACACTATACCTCTGGCACTCCAAACTTCACTTGTCAATTCTCATCAAAAGAATGACAGGTCCTCAAAATTGCTCATATCGCAAATCCAAATTTGTCAAGTTAACTCTATACCTCTGACATTTTTAAATTCCACTTGCCAATTCTCATCAATAGAATGACAAGTCTTCAAAATTGCTCATATCGCAAATCCAAATTTGTCAAGTTAATACTACACCTCTGACAAATTACTGTTAAGTTAACAAACAGTACATTGAGTTTCTGGCAAGTTAACATTATACCTCTGACAGTCATCTTTTCTTCAGACTTCCATATCGAAGCTGAAATAAACAATGCTAGGTTTAACACTACACCTCTAGCATCCAGGTCATCGCCAAGTTCAACAATACACTTATGGCCATGACTTTTTCTCGGACTTCCTCGTTGAAGTCGAGATGACTAATGCCAAGTTCAAAATTACACCTCTAGCATTACCCTCATTGTCAAGTTAAACATTACACCTATGACAGTGACACTTTCAGTTTTCCTGGGCAAAAACTGAAATGCTTCTGAGTCAAGTTAATATCACACCTCTGACTTACATTCTTGTCAAGTTAACATCATACTTCTGACAAGACTTCATTCAACCCGTTAAGTTAATATCACACCTCTAACGGTAAAGACTTTCCTAGATTCCCCGCGAGTCTAGTTTCACTTGTTATTCTCCCCAACAGAACAACAAGTCTACTTAAAAAACATTGTTAGGTTAACATTACACCGTTAACATTGTTTTCATCAACTCTCCAGTTGAGCTTAAACCTTTGATAAAAGCTCATCTTCCCTGGGGTACCAATTCAACCTGTTACTTTCTTTTATAAAGTGGCAGGTCCACCAAAAATCATTCTATCCTTGTCAAGTTAATATTACACCTCTGACAGTATTGTGGGGTTCCTGAAATAGGATCTTTCTCCATAAAATTTGACTTGTTAAGATTATCATCATAAGTTTTGACAAGCCAAAGATTCTTTGCTTCTATGCGTCTGACTAAAAGAAAAGAGAGAGCTCAAGACAATAGAAGAGACAAAAAGAAAAGTTTCACTTTTATTTATATCCAGGCATATGAAAGTGATACAAAACGCTCTCTTATACAATAAGATTGAGTATTACAACACGGAGTACAAAGAAGTCCCTCTCTCTCTCAGAGGTTGCACTCACTCCTTAAAGCTGCGTTTGATTCCAAGAATAAGATGTTTGGAAGGGCGCCAGAATATGATTGAACACTGTGGCGACAATCGGAGCTGATTGCACTACGATGCATGACGTAAACATCGAAAGAGCCCTCGTCGATTAAGAGCAATGGTGTTCTTGAGGTCTGATGGCAGCAGAATCCTCCAATTCCGCCTGACCATCCGAAGCGGCGGGGTATGATCCTTCGTTGGTGAACGTCTCCACCACCAGAAAGTCATCCAATGAGCATGGAGTTCTCATCGATGTCACTTCTGGGGTAGGTGGAGGGAGAATCCAAGAACATACCCACCACTATATCCCCCGCCATACTCACTCTGACCATGCCATGCCAAGAAGCATGACTGGTGCATTGAATCCAAAGAGATCTTGGCGAGGGTCAGGGCCCATGACTTCTTCTCCTGTGGTCGACCATCGACCAAGTTCGCTGGCCGAAATATTCTTCCTGGAGCCCAGTGTGCCGAGAGAAACATCGGGGACAGGTCGGGAAATCTCCCACGTCATCCTCCGAGGGACAGACATGTGCTGGAGATAAGATAGGGGGTACATTCTCTCCATATTTGGAAGAAAGAACCTTCCACCCTCTATCTGACGAAGCCATTTATAATCTCCGTCATGCAAAGTATAGCCACCCTCGCTGATGTTGTCTCCGAAGAAGAAGGCAGGTTTCTTCATCGGAACGCGAGAATTCGTTGTGAATGCCGCGTCAGTCATAAGCTCCCGGAGGGTCGCCAGGTCAACATTGGAGAGCCTCTCTCTTCGCTCCTTCGACTTATCAGCAGTCACGGAAGCAGTCCGTTGCAGAACGAAGGTTAAATCGCGGTCGACACCACCTACGTGCCCGAAGTGGCACTTCTTAGAGAGTGGGTTGGAGGAATATCGCACTGCATAAGAAAATGACACTTGATCAGAAATCTAAAACGAAAACGATTAAGTGTCTATAATTCAGACGCAGAAGAGATTCCAAACGCAGAGATTGTCAAAATCCACGTCCGGACCTGAGGACCGTGATGCCAACATGGAGTCCGCGTTCTGAAAATCCAAGACTTATGAAAAATCTCTAAGTACTTGGACTCAGGCACAAGATTCATGAAAATCAGCGTCTGATGTCACAAAATGCAAGAATCAAAGTCTGCGTCCGAATCTTTCACAATTAGAAATATTCTAAGTGATGGGTCCGGAACGCAAGGCTTACTGGGGCCCTGTGTTCAGGAAACAGACGCAGATTCGAGCAGATAAGAACAGCAGGGGTCATCAAGCCTGCGCCGTGCTCATCGACTCAAAGACCGCGTATGAGAATCAAACACGGTTTGAATCCGCGTTGGTGGGTCTCCTCCAAAAAAGGGATTTTTAGAGTTATAGGAACTCCATAAACCCTTCTAATGGCGAAAATTAAGCCTGATAGGCGTTATACCTGAGATAGGGGCTTTCTGCACTGAGGAACCGCCCCTTTGAGTCTCAGCAACGACCGCCTTTGAGGATGAGGCAGTTTGCTTGGCCTTGGGTGCCATTGCTAATCAAGAATCCGAGGTTAGATGAAGAAGAAAAGAACAAAGAGAGTTTCTTTCTCAAAACCCTAGCAGATGCACGCGAAGACGAAAGAGAGATTAATGATGACTCTCTCGATGACTGTTGTCATTTATAGGCACAGTGATTCGCAAAGATACGCGGCGCTTGGCTCGATTGACTCAACGGCGAATCGTCTTTTGACGCGTGGACAGCGCATTTAATACAGCGTGAAGTTCGCACGCCGAAAAGCAGATGTCCCGTCGGTTCCGCAAGACAAGTGGCAGTGCACTCATGGCATGGCGCGGATTCGCACCCAACAGTCGCGCCTCTTCAATGGACGCATCCCTTCAGCACAGCCATTGTTGCGTCCAGAAAGTCGCGTCTTTACTCCAAAAAGATGCGTCTCTCCGAAGTTCGCATCCTTCCGATCAGGCCAAGAATCGCGTCTGTCTTGTGGAATATCAGTCGCGTTTTCATTCCAAAAGATGCAGCCCTATAAAAGTCGCATCTTTAAAGCAGCACTATCCCTGAGTTCCAAAAGAATTGGCGTTCAGTCCTTGCTTCTGCAAAGCAGTTCAACAGTACACTGGCACAAGCAGACGACTGTCCACCCCTGGTTTAAAGTACACCAACGACAAACTCAAAAGCATCGGGGAGGTTTAGACTATGTATCTAGACACTCCACGCGATCAGTTTTGGCGGCTTCAAAGAGTTCTACAGTACACTCAAGAAGGCCATACTCCAAACAAGATCAAGCCCGGAGCATTGTCAATCCAATCATAAGAGGGGATTCAACTAGAGTCCAAAGTATTTCGAAATCCGTCTCAGCTAACTGCGGAATATCGAAAACTTTGGAGGGGTTCTGTAGGCTGTCTAAAAATCATTAAGACAAGTCGTCAAAAGTAGAGTCCCCAAACTCCAGACGCAGGGCTAATTTAACCCGCGTCTCAGCATCAAGGCGCGAGGGTCCAAGCCCGCGTCTCAGCATCAAGGCGCGAGGGTCGAAACCTGCACCTCGGTTATAACTGCCCTGGTTATGGGGCCGGTCACCGCCCACATAACGGGGAAGTTAACCCCTCATTGTGGAGTATTTTTAGGGGGCACGTTCACCCCTGAAACCTCTATAAATAGTCCCGTCGCTATGAGAAAAAAGGGAGGAGGGACACACTCGGTTGATTAGAGGGGAAAGACAGAGAAAGAGAGTCCAATTCCTCAGCTGAGTTGTTGCGTACAAGTTCGCCTTTGCCGACAATCTCTTTGAGAGTTTTGGTCGACAGAGCTGTGTTACTCCGTCAACCACCCGAAGAGAAGAGCCCCGGAAGATCTCAACGTTCACCCGGTCAACGGAGAACAAGATTCACTCTCCACCGCCACTTAAAGAACCCAGCCTTAAACAAAGGGAGGATTCAAGACTCAACATCCTCCCTCCCTTGTAATCGGAATACTGATCAGTTGTAATCTTCTATCCAATCAAAAGAATTTTGCAATCGAATCCTCCTTTTCTGACGCGTACAGGGTCAACGGTTCGACCCAACAGTCGCACCTGTTGGCTGTCCAACAGTTGCGACTGTTGGCTATCCAACTGGAGCAGTTTGGAGCGGGGCGGGTCTGGTTCGGGTAGCGGAGCGGGTATGCTCGCAACCCATACCCGTGAGACCTGATTCAAAAAGAACCAGGCCGGGTAGAGAACCCGAACCCGAACCCAGACCCGGACCCGAGCCTGACCCGGCACCGGCGCCGGGCCGGGCCGCCGCTGCCGCCGCCGCCAGCGGCGACGCGCGCACGATAGGGCATGGTTCCCTCCCAATCGCGCGCGAAAACTTCAAGTACCCAAAGGGCACGCCCTTTGTTCTCAATTTTCTCTATTTATACACCACAATCTTCCATCCCATGGCCAAGGTAGTTCTTGAAATCTTTCCACGCAGGTGGGAGTTTCTCCACGATAGTAGCAACCTGAAAGGTTTCAGGTAGGATCATACCTTCGGCTTCTATCTCGTGCAAGATAAGTTGGAACTCTTGCACCTGACTGATTACAGTCTTACTGTCCACCATTTTGTACTCCAGAAATTGTCCTACGACGAACTTCTTAGTACCAGCATCCTCAGTCTTGTACTTCTTGTCAAGACTGGCCCATAACTTCTTTGCCGTTGTGATAGGACTGTAGACATTGTAAAGAGAGTCATCCAGTCCATTTAAAACATAATTTCGGCAAAGGAAGTCACCTTGTGTCCATGCATCGACTGCAAGGACTGAGTCCCGATTAGTTCCGGGCTCTGGTGGATCTTCTTGCAGGAATTTGGCCATACGAAGAGTGGTCAAGTAGAAGAGCATCTTCTGTTGCCACCTCTTGAATTCTGTGCCGTCAAATTTTCCTGGCTTCTCCGGCTTCGGGTTAGGAAGTGGAGTTGGCATCAAAGCTTGTAGCTGCATGTTTGGTGCCTTGCTAGAGCTATCTTGATTAGTCTCAGACATTTTCTGCAAGTTCAAGCAGAATAGAAATAAGAAACTTCAATACATAATTGTCTTAAGATTGTTGGATTCTGCTTAACAGGAATCAATCTGACAACTATTCAAGATTACTGAAATATCAACAATCTAATTGGCCAGGTCGGCAAATATCAGGTGGGAGGTTTTCCGTTCAATAGAACGTTCCTTAATTTAAGAACCACCTTTCAATTTCCTTCCTTGGTTAAACACCAATTAGACTGAATCTAAATCAGTCTCGATATACTGTAAAGTATATCCCCTGTATAAAGAACTTAATTCACTTATACAGTACTTGGAGTGAGGTACGCTTAGAGCGAATCTCCTTAAGACAATTACGTCCCCCGCACCGGTGCTAACGGGATAATGGACGCTGGTCTCCCAAGATACAACACTTCTTCACGGTATTTGGATAGCACTACCAAATCACCGTACGGTCGAACCGTAGTCAACAGTACCTTCACAGGATCGTTGAAGCACCAGGACAAGGACAAATTTCGAATGAATATTTGCCTTTACTTTGGAGTAGCACCCACTGTTGAGAACGAAGGAAAGTTGAAGAATATTCTTCTTCAGAAGTCCCAGATTCAGACAACAATTCTATAAAAGAATCTGTTGAATTTTCTGAGCCCTCTTTCAGAACGAATTTTGCAGAATCTCCTTTGGAAGTCGCTTCGGATTCCCACTTCTCGCTGGAAGTCACTTTGGAACTCTACTTCCCAGTTCAGAATGCAGACTTGCTTCAGAACTCAGATAGAAAGAGAGAGAGAGAGAGAGTTGTTTGGTGTTGGTGTATTTGAGAAAGAGAAACTGGAGCGCTATTTATAGCGCTCCAGGAGGGGCCAACGGGTCTGAACCCAACAAAAGGTTGCAACGGTTCGGTCTGAACCGTTGCAACGGTTCGACCCAACAGTCGCACCTGTTGGCTGTCCAACAGTTGCGACTGTTGGCTGTCCAACTGGAGCAGTTTGGAGCGGGGCGGGTCTGGTTCGGGTAGCGGAGCGGGTATGCTCGCAACCCATACCCGTGAGACCTGATTCAAAAAGAACCAGGACGGGTAGGGAACCCAAACCCAGACCCGAGCCCGAGCCTGAGCCCCGGCACGGCACCGGCGCCGGCACTAGCCGGCCGGCCGCCGCCGCCGCCAGCGGCGGCGCGCGCACGATAGGACATGGTTCCCTCCCAATCGCGCGCGAAAACTCCAAGTACCCAAAGGGCACGCCCTTTGTTCTCAATTTTCTCTATTTATACACCACAAACTTCCATCCCATGGCCAATGTGGGACTAAATGCTTTTAGCTACCTTTAGTCCCATTTTGGCTTTGAATTAGGCAATCTTTAGACTTGAATATCTCATTCATTCGAAGTCGGAATTGAACATGTGAATATACCACGTTCATCCCCAATGGAAGGAGAACACACTCCAACCATCATCCAATTGATTCGATCAACGGATCTTGCCATAATTCAGCTCAAAGATTCGCTTTTATATTCTTCAATTCCAACAATCTCCCACAATGAATGGAGATTCAAGGAAATGACACACAAAGAGACTGACTCTATTGTGAAAGGTACTTTAAAAAAGAAACTGCATCAGGATAGGTGAACTAGGTCTTGAACCTTCCATAGCGAAATCTTTATCGGACTTACTGGCTAATCAGTGAACTAGGTCTTGAACTGTTAGCCGTTAGTGTAGCCAAGTCAACAAGCTTCACACAGTGACTTTCCAAATCAACTTTGGTTCTCGGTTGTGTCCGTTTTGGCCCTGGACATTCTTAGTTTCAGATAGTATCTTTAGGGAATAACAGCCTCCATAGAAATTCCCAAAGAGCCGACCCAACTCTATACTCACATAGGTGATCGTCCTATTAAGAGTAGTCTACTCTACTCCACTTATTTAGTAACAAGATATAGGCATCATTAAAAGCGTTAAGTTTATCCTTAATCCACTTGTAGAAAAGCACTTATGAGCACCTTAAGAATGGATTGGAGTCAAGCTCCCAAGTGCTTACTTGCTGAGTCAATCATAACTAGTTTTTCCTCTTGAACTTAGTCCGTGGGATCTCCAGTCGCTAAGTGAGGTTTCCATTAAGCTGACTCGGTAAGGTTAGGCTTTTAGACCCATTCTGAATTGTCCTACTGACCACATCTGAATCCTCTCTTGAAATTGACAGCAAAGCCAACAAGATTAGTGAGTAAGCATACTTCGCCTCCACGCAACCAATATACAAGTAACCGACCTCAGTTTTCATGCTTCCCATCCTGGCCACCATTTGAGCACATTCATTCACACCTTAATATATATATATATATATATATATATATATATATATATATATATATATATATATATATATATATATATATATATATATATATTCACTTAGGGAAATTTCCCCTAGGCGTGGGGTGTGCGGGACCCGCAGGATTAGTCAGGGGCTACACTCGTTGTCCGCGTTGTGGGCCTGGACGGATTTCAGAAAATATAGAGAGAGAGACTTGTGTTCTTCCAAAAGGATTTGAGACCGAATCCTTCCGACTCAAATACAACCCTCCGACATTCAAATACAAGATCCACTTAATTTTTTTTTCATGCTTTTCCCGGAGGTCTGGAAAAAGTAGCAATCAATAGGATTTCCCTAATCCTCCCTTCCCGAAAGGAAGAACGTGAAATTCTTTTTCCTTTCCGCAGGGACCAGGAGATTGAATCTAGCTATAAGAAGAATGCTTGGTATAAATAACTCACTTCTTGGTCTTCGATCCCCTCAGTCACTACGAGTGCCCTCCGATCAGTGCAATGGGATGTGTCTATTTATCTATCTCTTGACTCGAAATGGGAGCGGGTTTGAAAAAGGATCTTAGAGTGTCTAGGGTTGGGCCAGGAGGTCTCTTAATGCCTTCTTTTTTCTTCCCATTGGAGTTATTTCACAAAGACTTGTTGATTTATATTATTTCAAGTGTCTATAAACAAAAAATCAAGTGTTTTGAATAATTTTTGCCCACCCTTCAAGCGGCACAAAATGAACGGTCGAAAGTAGTGAGTTGGGTCATATCTTTAGACACACAAATTCTCGATCTGGCCATTTCATTATGATCTAAACATTAAAAAACCCCTACAAATCAATTTGGTTAGGTTTTCTACACCGTTAAACTAACTAACTAACTATGTAGGCCGTCTGTTTTTCCCCTACTCGATGCATGACAAAAAGTATTCAAAAAACTTAATTTTGATTTATAGACACTTGAAATAATATAGATCAACTTCAACAGAGTGAATCTTTTATTCGAATGTCGAATGTTGGTATTTGAGTGGGAAAGATTCTGCCTCAAATCCTTTTGATTCAATTTCATTAGCAGAAGTTGACCCATTACCAAATATGTTAATTAAGCTACTAATCTGTCATTATCCTGCGTCACTAGGCACATGTTAAGAGACCACACGCCAACATCGAATGGAATTCTACTGGATGTTATCTAAGCCGTGAAGTAAGCAACTGCCACCTACTACTACTCCTCTTATTCTTAATATCTCTATTTTTCTATTTGTAAAAAATTTCTTCTTCTTAATAGTCTGCTCACTGTTTGCTCTCGTCTTTCCTTTTTTTTTTCCTTTTTCTTTTCTCTTATTGCTCGTTTATATTATCAGTGATGTGGAAAGATAACAGTCACCAATTCTTTCTAAATGTTTTAATTTGCTACATGATATCTTTCATTCTTTTAATAGTCGGTATTACTTCCTGTGGAAGAGAGAGGGGGAGAGAGAAAAAATAAGACTTGTTTTTGGTCCTCGTTTCTTCTCAATGGCTTGGATCCAATTGCAACTCCCTTGACTCCTGATGTCTGTTGGTAGTCATTTATGTGGTGTGTGCATCATGACTTGACTTGCTGGCTACTTGCAAGCAAGAGTCTGAGTAAGGGCCTGCCTGGCTGCTTTTTGAAATATCGGAATCCGCAATTATTGCGGGTGTTTCTCTCAATCAATGGGAGCGGATTTCTGATGGTTTTCAGTCCTCTCGCGATGAAAACAGAATGAAGAGAAAAACGTTGAGGCACGTGTCATGATAGCGATTTTCCGAGGCCGCCGGCCAAACAGATTTCTCGCGGGATGAGAAAAATTGTCGACGTGGGATTTCTCGCAGGCGTTTTCACGCGAACAAACGGCCCGTAAGGGGGCCACAACGTTGAGAATTTGGTATTTTTTTTATGTTTGATCTTAGGCAAATAATTTCGTGATTTGGTCACAAAAAATTTTACAACAAAATGTTACTAGATGATATGATAAAAATATTACACTCTTTCCTGTGAGTAGATTTGAGTTTGATTCTCATGATGTACAATGAATAAACTCCAAAAAAGACTTCTATTTTGGAAGGATGCTCATTGTATGGTAGGAGTGCGCTTTAAACTAACTGGATGCCCAAAGCTTAAAAAAAAGTGAAAAGTGACATAACCCTTGACTGAGGAACGTAGATTACATGTAGCTCTATCTTTTTTTGAAACTCCATTTGAAAGCCAGTAGAAACAAAAGAGTCTCATTACAATGGGAAGAGGATCGTGAACTTGGTAAGCAGTTTGATGTAAGATTTTCCTCTCTTGTAAGTGTTGTGATAAACACCACCAAACAATAAAAGTGGCTGCGGATGCCCGAGCAATCTATCGTAACTTGATCACCATAAGAGGAATAACACAAATCGAACACAAAATTTTGTAGGAGGAGAGGGAGAAATTCTTATTAATCTGAGAAGCAAAACAAAGTTTACAAGGGTCTCTCAAACTCTCAATATAAGATGGATGAACAATCTCTTTTCACAACCTTAAACTCACAACTAGGGATTATGGACTTCTAAAATAAATCTAAAACTTCCAAATATTCAACAAAATCATTATGGACATCCAATCAACCGTCTTTAGAAAGATAGATTCGAAAACAGAATCAAAATCCCAATCAGAAAACAATTCGGTTTCTGAAATCGCTCAGAGCTTTCAAAAGCTCTAGAATACCTTTCGAAAAGTCCTTTCCCTTCCCGAGAGTAAAATTGGCTCAGAGCTGTTGAAAGCTCCATCCGAGAGTAAAACTTGTCTCAAATTTTCGACAGCTTCTTAGAGCTGTCGAAAAGTCACTTCCAGAGCTGTAGAAAGTTTCACTTAAGTTTTCGAAAGCTCGAGTCTGTGCATGTTACGCGTACATTTCTGGTCGCTGAATAAATTGAAATCTTTCCATCTTGTCATATAGTCTTCTCTAACGAACGGGAGGAACTCAAAATACCAACAATAAAAACTAGACAGTTGTCAGAGTCAGACACTGATGGACATGAATTGCACACGAAAATCTTAGAAAATAATAAACCAACAATCTGAATATGTAAACTTTTATGTACGCTCGTTCTAGCAAGTAACAAGTAATTACTAGCTTCAAAAAAAAAAAAACAAGTAATTACTAACTAGTGATTATATTATAAATCTCTACATATTTTAATTCTAGAACAGTGATGAAACCTACTACTCAGGAGATAGAAGAGTAAAAGGGAGAAGAATAAGATGCTCATTGTTAAGTCATCCTCTATCCAATTTCATATCCCCAACTCACACACAAAGACCTCTCAGAACATGACAAGGTTGACAACTCTCTTAATTTTTAATTAGTACTCAAAATTCCAAAAGCAAACCACCTTTCTACACCTAAACTAAAATGGGACATTTGTTCAAAAAGAAACAAAAAAAACAAATTAAATGGAGAAGAATCTGAACCCCCTACTGCTATGCTTTTTGGTTGGCACAAGCATCTTCTCAAGTATGTAGGTAGCAAAATGAGCCCACTTACCTAACAGCACCTAGTTATATAGTAAATGACAAGTGTTTTTTTCAGGGTAAAGTGGGGCCTTAGCCCCATAAATTATTAGTGTAATAATAATGCATAGTTATAAGGATATGAAAAGATGCAAAATCACAAAAATACATCGAAAATATTGCCGGAATAATAACAAACTAAAGCGGCTTTCGATACCTGTGGATCGGGAAGTAAGAGCGTCATAAAACCACCAAAGAAGAAATCCGTCCCGCTCAGCACCATTGGAGAAGAATATTTGCATGAAAAATCTTTCGGTTTCTCTCTTGTCAAACTAGACAAGTGTTACTGTAGCACGGTAATAATTTTTCTTTCCTTTTTCTTTTTTTTCTAAGTTAAACCTATTCTTTCCCTGGGGAAAAAAGTTAAACCTATTCTTAGTATTAGGTGGGGAAAAAAGAGAAACTATATGGTATGTGATAGGTTTAGAAAGAAACAAATATTACCTCATTCTTTTTTCTGTTGTTTATCTGCAACTGAAGTATAGACCCTGACTCTGAATATCACTACTAAGAACTAAAGTGGACGTTGAGGTCACCTCAGAATTGGCTCATATCCCTCCATAAATTGATGTCTAATTGCTTTATGTGATGTCAAAACAGTATTTGATAGGTCCCCAGCTTGGGAGTTAAGAGAGTTCAAGAGCTAGTGGAATTGAAGTGGAGTCTGCAATTGCTTGTGCAAGTCATAGTAAACTATGACTATGACTGCAAGACACTCACTAGACGTGTAGAATGCATTGGATGTGACATTCATCACACCAACACTTAACTTTTCTGATAGTTAATATTTAATTAATACCAACAACTGCTTGACAAACAAAATACAATGTAATGTCACTTGACAGAACTCAAGACATGTGATTTGTGACAAAATGACAAGATCATAAATTCAAAACATGTGAAATGTGACACACATTAAAAAAAAATAAAGAAAAGAAAATTATTCTCACATTCTGAGAGGTGGGAGGCAGGCCTGTTAATGGGTCAGGTTCGGGACGGTACGGGTGATATCAGATTCGGACCCGTTTACTTAAAGGGACACCAGATCCAGACCCGTTTACGATGCAGCATGGAATCTGCCTCAATCTAACTACAGATGGCAAGTAGAGTGTGAGAAGCTCACGCATGGCATCGTGCCCTCACTGACACCAAGCTGTTATCTCACACTAAAAAACAAACCCAATTCCTTTTCCTTTTCAAGATTCAATCTGAACCGTCCAAATGAACGGGGTTTTCAAAGTACACACGAAAAGCATGAACTCCAACCTACCTAAAAGAGGCCCTCGCTCGCTCGATATTTTGACAAAAATGTCGACGCAACTGGTGATTGCTGGTTGTGTGCCACCTTCACCTTTACTTGCGCTGACAAACAACGGCGAGCGAGAAAGGATGAAACAAACAGCAATCAACACGTCTCCAGTGACGATAACGGTTGCTTGCTTGCTCACTCCAGTATCTCTCTCTCTCTCTCTCCCCCTCGTGCAGTTCTGACGATAATAGATAAAGGAATCAAGTTCTTGTTCTAGAAAAAAGAGGAGAGAGAAAAGAAAGAGTAGCTGCCAACCTGAAACTAAGGCAGCCACTGCCGTCACCAATATCTCATGCTTGTGTGTCTTCTGTTCAGTAACAAGCCTATAAATATCACTCCCTGCTCTCTCTACTCTCTCATTCATTGAATCATTCTCTCTTCAAACAAAAACTGGACGCAGACACGGACTCTCTCAGCATGAAGAGGGTCATGAGTGATCAGATGGATAGCGTCAACATGGCAGGTGTGCTGATGCTCCTCTCCCGCGGTGGCGGCGACGGCGACGGCGGGGACCACCGCTATGGTCAGCCGTCGCCGGCGTCGGCCGCCCGAGTGTTTGAGTGCAAGACCTGCAACAGGCAGTTCCCGTCGTTCCAGGCCCTCGGCGGCCACCGGGCCAGCCACAAGAAGCCGCGGGTGGGCGGAGACGGGGGCGCCAGCGGGCCGGGCCAGTGGAAGCCCAGAGTGCACGAGTGCTCCGTCTGTGGGCTGGAGTTTGCGATTGGGCAGGCCCTCGGCGGCCATATGAGGCGGCACAGGGCCGAAGGGGGCGGTTACGGGCACGGGCACGGCGGCGGGGAGAAGAAGAGGGTGTGGCTGGACTTGAACTTGCCGCCGTCGGAGAACAACGAGGTGGAATGCAGGAAGAAGATGGGGTTTGGGATTGAGATTGTAGATAACATCCCTATCCCTATGGTGGATTGTTTCCATTGATCTGATGCATGCTCATAGCCAAAAAACATGCATATGTTGTTTTATTTTTCTAACTTTTTCCCCCTTATTTACAATATTTGTTTAGTTGATCTATAGCATGAGAGATATGTGATGCTTGTGTTGTTTGAGTCCTTTGAAACATGAATGGCACAGGTTTTCTTAACACGAATTTTTTGAGAATTGAATTGTGCAAATGAGAATTGTTTTATATGGAGTACATGAGCTAGATAATCAATTTTATTGGTCAACAAAACTATCATTCAAACAAGTGCTAGTGAAATCCAAAGGTGCTGTACATATGAAGGATTACAATTAGGAAAGCTTGGAGGTAGGAATACTAAAACTCATGATCAGTTCTTATGTAAAGAAGGAATTTTTGTTCCTCTTCCAAAACTCATGCACAGTACTAATTCATACTTGCCAAAAATTGGGCAATTTTTCAAAAAAACATATTATTTGAAAATTATTTCAAGAATAGACTCCTTTCAAAAACTATTTTTAAAATGGCCCTTTGACACGTTTACGTCAGCGCTGGCGGCCAGCTCGACGCTGTCGCTGGCTGGGACAGTTTTTGTTTCAATTGGAGTTGACAACCCCCATTGAACATTTTTTTTTTATTTTTGCTTTATATTTGCTTCGCCGGGGTTGGCAACCCCCATCGACAAACAAACATATTTTTTTTAATTTTTGTCTTGCACGCATGTTAGAGCCAAATGAGTAAATTATTGTCCAAGTCAACACCAGTCGATCAATACTTTGTTTTTAATTTTTGGGGTCGGACGGGGTTGCCAGCCCCGTTCGACCAACAAAACGAAATAATATTGACTCACCCAGGGTTGGCAATTCCGAATGAACCAAAAACTGCCCCTGGCAACTTCAGCGCCACACTGACGACTAGCACTAACGTGACATGTCATAAGACCATTCTTAGAAATATTTTCAGAGAGGGTCTATTTTTTAAATTATCCTTAGAAAAAGATTTTTTTTGGAAAATTGCCCTAAAAATTTGTTGCTACAAGTGGTCTTTGATCAGAACAAAAAATTTAACATTGTTCGGGTCAACCAAATAGCCCTTCTCTTGTTTAATCACAAATATCAGGCATTTAATCAACTATATGGCTTCTCTTTCAAGTAATTAAAAATCAAAAATCATGTGCTTTGAATACTTTTTGCCCAATAATTAAGTAGGCATAAAATGAACGATGAGTTGGTTAGTTTAATAGTATAAAATATTTGAAATCTAACAAAAATTAGTGTGTGAGAATTTTTAAGTGTTCAGATCATGATGAAATGATCAGATCATGATGAAATGATCAGATCGAGAATTTATATGTCTAAATACGTAGATAAAAACAATATGTTATTTTCAGCCGTCTATTTTACGTCTATTTGATGAATGAGCAAAACATATTCAAAATATGTGATTTTTATTTTTTTTAATTACTTGAAATAATATAGATCAACTTCAACGGAATAGATCTTGCATTCGGATGTCTTAGAGTTATATTTGAGTGAGAAAGATACAACCTCGAATCCTTCCGGAATGACTTTATCGAATGAAGGGATGCAGCTTTCAGGTAACATTAATCCTGCAGAATTAACCAAGTAAAAAGAAAAAAATTAAATGACTAATCGAACCAAAGAAGGAAAAAGTTCATTAAGCTTTATGTTGTATCGATGCTTATTTAATGAAACTTTTCTGTCACTTTAAAGGCGGCGAAAGTGCAAGAGAAAAGGGAAAACTTTTCACATATTTCAGTCACTTGCTCTTTATACAGTCCCATTTGCTTTTTGCCACAGCCAAATAAAACCTAGTGCCACTGAACTAACAAGCCTAATTGAGACCACACTGTGATTACTACGGAAATGCCTTCACTGAAAATAATCAACACTCACCAATCCCAATTCCAATCCAATTGCTAAAACAATTAAACGAGAAAAGAACATAAGCATCAGAAATGAAAAAAAAAGTCAGTTTTAGTTCAACCACTACACTCAGAAAACAATTATAGGGTCTTTAGTTCCGTTGTTGAAGATTCTGAACAGATGGACAACCCATTTTTATGGCACGAATATTGAATTGAGCAGCAATGGCCAGATTGGCTAGGTTATTATAAAAACAGATAACAGTATAGTCGGAAGAGCGGCCAAATAGACTAGAAAAAATATGATCAAAGTGGGTAAAAAGATCAAAATTCTGTCCTAAAAGTGAGATTTGCGATAAGATATAGTGATATAAGATTATCCTAAATTAAAGATTAACATCTTAGGCTGCCGAATTAACAAATAATAAACTGTTTGCCAGTAAAAAATTATTCCATCTCATCCAACTATGTAGCAAAACTAAGGGGAAATGGAACTGAAATCTGTATTTATCGCAATCGCATTGTTGGCTCAAACCAGCGTTTGAAACGTGCAAGCAAGTGAAGTGAAAATGGTGCAGAAGATTGAACAATACGGGAAGCTAGACAAGGCATTCGACCCGGCTAGTGCTGGCGAAGTGCCCATGTTATTGGTACTAACATTTGAAAGACATGTCTCATGCTCGTACTGTGCTTAACAAAAGAAGAAAGAAAGCAGAAAAAGATCTTCCTGTAATTTCTAGAAATAAGACAAAAGTGTGGATGGGCATACCATGGCCTAATTCAGACAGTGATGGAATCGAGCTATCTTCCTACAAACAAGCCAATTAGTCTTCAAAGAAAGAAAAAAAGGGCAAAGTCGGTCGATTCTAGCACCAGATAACACTATCCCCATATCACTTCATTTCACATCCAATTAGCAACTGTACAGGCAAGCAAAGCACAAATAACGCAAAAACCGCATTGAGTAAGATCTACTTTTGTGAAATGTCAACATATATGATTGACCTACTCGAATCAAACAGGCATCATGCACCGGTGAAGCAACATTCGCACTCAACAGCCTAAATTACCGCTTGAAGGGTTAGAAGAAACTTTATTTCCGTTACTGAAGCTGGCCTTATATTCCCAGAAAGGTGAAATATAACGATCGTGTCTCATTAGTCACTGTGTGCAAGTGGGTAATTTAATGTATTTCACCAACATGGAAATAAAATCGTATGAGATATAGACGCTAAGGAAAGACATGATGCTCCTCAGAATGAATTTAAATAGGACTCCATACTAGTATACTGAAAATACCATTACTGCTTTGAGTTTTGTAAAATGACACATCGCAGAATCAATGAAACCAAAATTTCTCAAACTAAGCATGGGTCCAGTGGTGAGGGCCATGGAGAAAAGGCCATATCATGACATTAAAACTAGGACTTCATAGATGTATTTGGTTGCTGACAAAGCTAGGGGGGGAAAGGATAAAGAGAGAAAATAGCAAGGAAAAGCATACTCATTTAATTGTTTGGTATCTCACAACTGAGAAGAAAGTTATGAAGAAAGTATTTTTTTTCCAGGTAATCCAGGATTCTGATGGGTTCCAGTAAGCCTTAAGCAAATTCCAAGAAAAAACAGTCAAGAGTTGGCGAGACTCGGATGAGATACAGGTCGAGCACAATCAAGTGAGACTCAGTGTCAGCATTGCACTTTCTATAACTTTCACTATGTTAGAGAAAAGGAAAGGAAAAAAGGAAACTTTACATATATTTCCTTCCGAGTTCTTTCCTTCACTCCTAAGTTTGCACTCGCAACGAAACTGCAAAATAAATTTCTCATTCTTTTCTTTCCTTCATTGTCTCTTCAACCAAACACAACCTAAAATACACTCTTAACGGCAAAAACCATTGGTGTTGAGTGATTGAGGAAAGAATTACTTGCAGTCCAGCATTAAATCAAATGACTCATATTGTAATAGATCATACACAATACTAATAAGCATCGTCATGGATGATAAATTGAGCTTTGAAAATGCTTTACAGTTTAATTAGGAGTCCAAAGAAGAAGTTTTGCATCAAGTGGCTGCTCGAAAGAAAACAAGATATGATACGTGTACACCCAAAGTGAATAAAATCCTCGGGCATGCAAGTGACAAGCTAGTTCACTCAAAAACTGATTCGGCTAAGTTGCTTACCTAGCATATATGGGTCTATGTCATGCCTTATCTCAAAACCAAGATGAAATCATCATCGTTACTAGCCTAGATACCATAAATGACAATGAAAATATTATTTCCTCCACAAGAATTAAAAACAAAAAAACAAACGAACAAAAAAAACAGTTATTTTATGACCAATGTATGACATAACAGAGTTTAAGCCTTGGAGCAAGAATAATTTTGATGAGATCGAGCAAGATAATTATAGTTAGTCTGAATATGGACCATCTGCCAAGATGAGTGCCCTGTTAAAATCAAGTCGCGTCTACAAATATTGTTCTGAAAAGCTCATCGATTTGCTGAGAAGCAATCCGTAGAAAAACAGTGTCTTTTATTCCAGTTTTTGAGCTTATCAGTACCAGAATATCACTATAAGTTCCATTGCTATCGATGCGACAGATACAGTTGACAAGCATCTAGATATGATCAGCATAATCCCTAGAGCTACTTTAACTCTCACTGAAACCAGAAGGTTGAAGCAATTGAACACAACATCTACTTCAGATTATGAGCTCCACTAAAATAAAGCATGATCGAGCCAAGACATGGTCTTATTCATTCAAAAACAAACAAACAAAAAACAAGAGAAAAAGAACACAATATGCAAGATGGAGGCAAAGGCAACAAGACTATTGGTTATTGATTGTGAGCTAACATTCTTACAAAACAATATCCCTTCATCATCAATCTCACACTAACATTTACAAATGTTTCAATTGTCCCAAATATTGCACCACTTGCAGGTATCTACAATTCCTTCTGGCAGTAGAGAGATTTTGTCCACATTTCTTGTAAAAACCAAAATCATTGCAAATAAATTAAACACTTTGAAAATGTTGCAACTGATACAGAGTGCAAAGGATCGCCAATGATTCAAATGCTGTCCACCCTATTTGCCCCAATTATTAACAAAAAAAAAAAAAAAAAAAAAAAATTGGACTGTGATTAAAATCTATGTAAATAAGATAGCAAATAAATAAATCAATAAGGCACAAGATTAGAATAATAATTGGAAATTTTACCTCAACGTTCCCCAAAATTTAACCTCCAGTCAAGATTCGTAGCTAAGAACCCTAATGGATGCGATCCGTTCGAAGATAGCAAAAGACTGGACCCGATCTTGGAGAGGCGGGTGCTGGACCGGTAGCGGAGTTAATGGGCCAATAATGGAGTCCAAAGGCCTATAATGAGGGCCCCTTGAGAGGGCCCCAAAGAAAGGGTAGCCCAGAACAGGACCAATGAAATAATCGACCGGAGGATATTGGGCTGGACCAGACAAGGCCTACTCTCTTTTCCCTATTCTTTCTCTGGGCCTTCATGAAATCAGCCTTAATCTTAACCCTAAGGGCTTCCGGTGTGCCCTGGGGCCTTTTTTGTTACTCTGTTTTTAATGGAAAATTTCACTACATCCACCTATTTTACTTTATAATTAGGAAAAAAAAACTCACCTTATTTTTATTCGCTACAGGCTCATTCACCTCAACATAAATTGATTTTGTCCCAACCACCGCTTCTTTATATATTTTCATTTCCTCTTTTATCCTCCCTCATCTCTCCCAATGTTGCTTTCCCCTCAATTCTGACCCCAGACGTAAAGTAATTCGCGGAATGACCTATGCGATCAGGTCGTGTGGAGATTGGAAGGGGCAGGGAGCCCCCTCTTAGGGGTCTCAGGGACGCCTCCAAACTAATTTTTTTTTTTTGGGATCGACCTTTTACAGATCGCATTTGCTCATGCTGACAATGAATTTTTATTTGTGTTTGTGATCGATGTGATTTTTAGATCTGGAAAGTATTGGGCATCACTCGATGTCGGTAAACATGGGTATGTTGAATATGGTGATGCTGATATGAGGACTGCGACTATGGTAGCAATCCTTTTATTAATTAAAATTTTGAACATTTTGCGAGGGCTACTATCATTGTCGCAGTCTCATTATAGGCTGAAAAATTGTGTTTTTGTGAGGACTGTGATAATAATAAAGACTAAAAAATAAGGCATTTTTGTAAGGATTACGATCACGATCTCGCAGTCCTAACAAAGAGGACTGCTATAAAGATTCAGAAACATGCATTTTTGTGAGGATTACGATCATAGTCACAGTCTTAATAAAAAGTGTTGCGATTATGGTCGCAATTCTATAAAAACCCAAAAATATAATATTTTTCTGAGGACTGCAATCTAATAAAGACTCTAAAATAAGGTATTTTTGTGATAACTGCGATCTTGATCGCAGTCCTCTATATATAGCATTCCGCATTTTTGAAGCGGACTTTTTTTTCAAAGCGATTATTGTGGAACATTTGCGTATTTTGTCGCCGAATAGAGCTTCTGCGGTTAACACGTGGGTGCACGTGGTTGATTTAAAAAAAGAGATGGTTGTAGTGAATTAAATTATAAAGTTGAGTTTTTTCTTAATTATGATTTGACATAGGGGCTGCAACGAAATTCCTCTTATTTATTTTTGTCCTTCTCTTTCTAATTGTTTGGTGGGAGAAAATTCCTCGTAAAATTTTCTTGAATCAATGAAGAATTACAACGGATCAATACTCCTACTACAAAGGAGGGAAGATGTTTAGACTTGAGTCTATCCTTTGTTTAGTGCTGGGTTCTTGATGTGACAGTGGAAAGTGAATCTTATTTTCGTTGACCGGGTGAACATCAGGACCTCTTGGGAATCCTTTCTTTGGATAGCAGACGGAGTAACACAGCTCCTATCCACCAGGAATCTCAAAGAGATTGTAGACAAAGACAAACTTGTGCGCAGACGGTTGTTAGAAGAGTCACTCTCTTTTTCCTTTCAGTGAAAGTTCAAGAATTATCCGATCAATCGACCCCTTCTAAATAGAAAACGGGGCTATTTATAGAGGTTTCAAGGGTGGACGTGCCCACTAAAAACGCTCCATAATGGGGGTTAACTCCCTCATGACATGGGCAGTAATTGACCCAATAACGAGGGTAGTTATAACCGAGACGCGGGTTTTGAGCCTTGCGCCTTGTTGCTGAAGTGATGCTGAGACGCGGGTTTCGACCCTCGTGTCTTGGTTCTGCAGTAATACTGAGACGCGGGTTTCGACCCTCGCGTCTTGGTGCTGCAGTGATGTTGAGACGCGGGTTTCGACCCTCGCGTCTTGGTGATGCAGTGATGTTGAGACGCGGGTTTCGACCCTCGCGTCTTGGTGCTGCAGTGATGGCTATGATTAGCCCTGCGTCTGGAGTTTGGACTCTATTTTTGATGACTTGTCTTTAGTGATTTTTAGACAGCCTACAGAACCCCCTCCAAAGTTTTCGACATTCCGCGGTTGACTGGGACGAATTTCGAAATACTTTGGACTCTGGTTGAATTCATACTTCTCATGATTGGACTGACAAATATTTGAGATGCCCTGAGCTTAATCCTGTCTGAAAAATGGTCTTCGTGAGTGTACTGTGAAACCCTTTGAAGCCGTCAGAAATGATCGTGACGAGTGTCTAGATACGCAGTCTAGACCTCCCTAGTGCTCTGAGCTTGTTGTTGGTGCACTTTGAATCAGGGGTGATCAGTCATCTGCTTGTGCAAGTATACTGTTAAACTCAATTGCAGAAGTAAAGACTGAATGCCAGTCTTGTAGACGCTGGGGTCATGTTGCATTAAAGACGCAATCCTCACTTGGAGTGGGGACGCTTCTATTAGTTTGCTGAAGAAACGCGGCTCTTGTAGGGACGCGACCTTTAAGATGAAGACGCAGCTCTCACTCTGTGAACTAGACGCGACTTTGGCCTTGCTGAAGAGGCGCGACTTTTGGAGGAACGCAGTTTTCCGTTAAACACAAATTCGCGCTGTGGGCACGTTGCCACATGTCTGGCAGAATTGAAGGGACATATTTCCTTTGGCGAGGGAACTTTGCATTGCATTTAATATGCACACCACGCGTCAGAAGGGGATTAGGCCTCGTGCCAAGCGCCGCGTACTCTGGGGATTTCTGTGTCTATAAAAGATAACAGTCTTTCAAGAGTCATCATTAGACTCTTCTTCTTCGTCGAGCCTTTTAGGATTAAGAAAGCTCGAAGCTTTTTCCCGTTTTCACCATCTTCAACAGTGATCTCGCGGTCAAAATGGCACCCAAGATCAAACCCGTTTCTTCGTCCTCGAGCGGTGTCGCTCCGGAGATTCAAATGGGTGGTTCTTCCATGCAGGAGGCCCTATTTCAGGTAGTAAAACCATCTGATTTGAGTTTCCGCCATTGAAGGGGCTTATAGAGTTCTTTCAACTCCTAAGTCCCTTTTGAATGTGAACCGCCAACGCGAGGCTCGTGTCCGTGTTTGATCGTCAGACGCGGTTCTTGAATTGATGGACAAGATGCGAGTTTGAAGACTTCCACATCTTTACTTCATCAATCTGAGTCCGTATCTGTTTGCTGAATGCGGGCCTCATTGAGCCCTGTGTCTTGAGTTCTGCACTCAAAATTTTTTTTAAGTGTGAGGAGTTCAGACCCAGACTTCTTATAATTCTTGAGTCTTGTAAGATCAGATGCAAGTTTTAATGAATCTCGCGTCTGAATCCGATACATAGAAATTTTTTCTAAGTTCTGGATTTTGAAATGCGGGCTTCATGCAAGCCTCGCATTCTTTGAGTCTAGACGCAGATCTTGCTGGTCTCCGCGTCTGGATTCCCCCTGCGTTTGAATTTCAAACACTTAGCCATTTTCTTTTAGGTTTCTAACCAAGTGTTATTCTCTTTGCAGTACGATACTCCTCCAACCCTTTATCCAAAAAGTGCCATTTTGGGCATGTAGGTGGCACTGATCGTAATCTGACCTTCATGCTGCAGAGAACTACTCCTGTGACTACTGGTAGGTCGAAGGAGCGAATGGAGAGGATCTCCAAGGCCAGTATGGTGACTCTCCGAGAGATTATCTCTGATGGACCGTTTGAGACGGATTCTTGCACTCCATTACGGAAGCCTGTTTTCCTCTTTGGTGATGACATTGACGAGGACAATAGGATGCTACATGATGGGGACTATAAGTGGCTTCGTCAGATAGGGGACAGGAGGTTCTTTCTTCCCAACATGGAGAGGATGTATCCTTTGTCCTATCTACAACACATGTCTGTTCATCGTTCGATGAATTGGGATCTTTCCCGATATGTCTCCGGTGTCTCTCTTGGCAGACTAGGTGCCAAAGAAATATACTCTGTCGGCCATGAAAAAGAGGTCTTTGATTTATTCCCCGGATTGGTCAGATCTGAATATCCGAGAGGAGAGACCCCTCAGCTTGGCACCACCTTCATCAATCAGTTCATGAAGGCTAGGGGTGCTTTTCTCGTCGACTTTCGTCCGCTCGGGTGGGTTCATTCTTCCAACAAATCCTGGTGGGGTAGGATGGTTGGATTTGTCCTTGTCGAACGTGGAGATCTGCTGTAGCAGGTGGGGCTGTATCACTCAGTCAGTGCCGTACAGTATGGCCTCCCACAAAGTTCCCATAATTTTTATGGCATCCTGGAGCATTATAATCCTTTGACAGACACATTTTTTACTCCAGTCGGAGAGATAGGGCTCGCTCTTCATGAACTGTTGAAGTCTCGGGGCTTGTTATGGGAGATGTCCCTTCTGAAGAATACATTTCGACTTCTGAAGAACTTCATCTCTTAAAGAAGGAGAACCCTCAGGTGTACGAGACATACTGGGAAGTGTTGTGTCACTTCCACATCTGCGGCCAAATAACCTGTTGGAGGAACAGGGGTGTCAAGCAGATGTCCTGGGCGAGTTACCTATTCAATGGTATAAATGAGAAGGATAGCCCAGTGACCAGCTTGGCTCTTTGCACTGACGAAAAAATTGTTGAGAGGATCAACGCCTCTGCGAGTTCTTACACCACGGAGTCAAATTAGGATACTTTCAAACCTGATACGGTTTTTGAAAGTTTTCATCATCAGGCCCAAGTTCCCATTTCTGACCGGGCGCTATTGGCAGGCTTCCTTATGCTTGGCTGAAGCATTGTGTGATGCCAACACTGCCACATGAAGTAATTGTCACCGATGTGGTGTACCCGGCGGTTTTGCTGGCCTACGGAAAGTCTATCGCCCTCTTTCCAGCAATGGTGGCTAGAATTCAAAGTGGATTACGGGCTCTAGTTAAAAGCCTGTGCCAAGTGAAGGCCATTGTCGACTCCAAGGGCAAGCCAGAAGTTGATTCGGAGGGAAGGCCGAGAGTAAAGACCCTTAACCCCAGGATCGAGCTTCTGTATACGTACTTGATGGCTTGGTACGTTATGCACTGCCCCTCGCTGATGACGGTGGTGCCTCTGTCTCCGGGGTTTGTCCCTTTTGTGCAGAAGCTGGAGAACTCAAGCTGATCTTGCTATTACATGTTCTACGTTCGGAAATGTATTCTGAACGCTTCGAACTATCAGCTCGACCGTTGCTTCCCCGAGATTGCTGATGCATCTTACGGGGATAAATTCGCCGACCTTGCGGGACCAGATGATTTCACAAGGCTGCCATCGGGAGTCTTCTGATGGCTGATTAATATTCGGCCTGGGTATCTGCTCTTTCGACAAGGAAATTCATGTACGATCGAGCCATACATGCCGAGTTATTTTGCTCGATAGTTTGGCTATGATCAATTATATATCGGCAACCCCAATGCTAATCTTTCCTTCAGCGGGAATTTGTTTGAAGGTGCTCGAGCATGGTACTATAGTGTGGCTGGAGGGACAAAAGCTGTTTCCAGCTTGCCTCACAAGATGCCCAATTGTTATACTAGTCTCAGCTTCTGTACTTGGTACTCCCTGACTAGTAAGATGCCTGGTTTCAGAATAAATACCTTGTGCATTAAGAGTATCAAAGCGTCTTATAAGGACAAATTAGAGTCCAACAAACGCATGCGAGGTATGGACGAATATCAGGCAGCCGAGAAAGAAACAGGAGGGAAAACAGGGACAGGACCAAGGGCAACAGCACCCAAGGAGCAGCCCATTAAAAAGAGTCGGCAGGTTGTATCCAAACGTTCCCACGGTTCCGCTTCCAAGGGCGAGCCTATCTCGAAGAAGGCTAGGAGGGAATCGGAGGCTGAAGCTTATGCCCGAGGTAGTTCCGTCCGGTGTTGAGGAGCAGAGGGAGGAAGAGGAAGATGAAGAGGAGATCCCCCTTCTTCGTCCTCGCGGTCTACACAGCAGGGGTCCCATGATCCTGGAAGAAGAGGAACTTGCAGGTGAACCCGCCATGGCTAAAGAGGCCGAGCGACCCAAAGTTGACTTTGTAGGGAGGGATGACGTTGAGATCCCGAGGGTCTCAACTCACTATGGGCCTTCTTCAGTTCATGAGAGAAGGGTGAGATGCAACAGCCTAAATCTCCCAGTGTATTGATGCTCCCTTCACGGGTTGTCGACCCCAGCCCCACTACTGGGGTACTCAGTAGTGAGGTCTCGATTGTTGAGACCTCTTGTGTTGAACTGTCGTCTTCATCGTCCAAAGAACATGGGTATTATTCTGGCGAAGAAGTCAATTTCGGCGACGAACCCGCTCTTCCTGATACGAGCAAATTCTCGCATATTTTAGAGGAAGAGATATAGGGATGCGACCCTGTGACGGCTTCACCGATAGCAATAATTGCTGCTACCGAAGGTACTCTCCTTGTCTTCTTGAACCGGCTCCTTCTCAAGTTAGGGAAGGGTTCTGACATTTTCTTTTGATTTTCTACTATAGGGCTGGCTGTCGACAGTGAAGCCACAACTTTCTCTCATATTTGAGGAGATGATCCAAGAGCTGGCCCAGCAGGAGGGCCTTAAGGCTCCTATTACCAGAATGCCTCAAGAGAGTGCAACCATCGAGGTCAGGGAGGCCTCAACCCCACACGACCTGTCGAGGAATTCACCATCTTCAGATCCTCAACTTGGTAAGAGAATACTGACGTATTGAATATTCTCCTTTTTATTATTATCACTGACATTTTAGTGGTTTGCAGAGAGCACTGGGGTAGCTCAAGTAGAGGATCCTGTGACAAGCATTGACGCAGAAGATAGCACAGTCTAAACTTCGACCGAGGAAACTGATGCCGCAAGGTTTGCTGTTGCTTCTGTTGCAGTGGAGGCTGCTACGACAATAACCGTCCCGGAGGTATCGGTGACTACCTCAGTACCTGACGAACCTATCATCGGCCTCACTTCTGCGTAATCTGAACTGGTTCTCGTCTCTTACACTATCATGGAAAGGGGGTCTGGGAGTATATCAGCAGGGTTATCTCCAACTAATGACATCATGGAAGAGCTAGCACGTCAAATAGTGCAGCAATTTTTTACTTCCATGAGATCTTGTATTGACCTCATCCTTTCTGGGGGCAGCACTTTCGAGCTTGCCTGAATATTTCTCGAAAATCAGATCTAGAACATTGGTCATACTGGGAGTCCTTCACAGGCTAGGGCATGCCTGATGCTGGTGGAGCAGCTGGGGAGCCACCTGAAGGAGCTCAAGACTCTAAAAAATGCTGGCTCAGTAGATGAGGCTCAGACAACCCTGAATAAGCTTCTTGCCGCTCAAGGACATGAGCGAAAGGAGATGGAGGAACAATTAGCTGAAGAGACCCCCCATCTCCAGCATTTCCAAGCTGACTACCAAAGGCTGATTGGCGATCTCAAGGAATCTGAAATCGTCATACAGAGCTACCATTGCCAGGGCACAAGCCTTGATCGAGACCAATGAGCAGAAGCTTGTCGCTGCTAGAAAAAGGCTGGAGGAGCTGGAAACTGCCAGGACACAGGCTGAAGAAAATCTCTCTGCTCATTCCTCCAGGTTGGAGTCTTTTCAAGCGCAACTGGCTGCGAAGAGATTTTTGTCTGAGGAGGAGTTGTGGGTTCAAGCGCTGATAGAGGCTGAAAGGGCACGTCAGCACGAGATGCATCGTCTCCGAGAACAAATCCGTCCTTTGGCAAAGCAAGATTATTAGCCTTCTTCTCCTTTTTGTATTGTTCACCTTTTTTTTAACACTCTATATGTCAAGAGTGTCTGTATTACTTTTATCATTTTTGAATCAAATAATAAAAGTCTTCCAAATTTGCTCCATCTTCATCCTTTCAAGTTTTTTTACTCGATGTAGATGAACTCAATTTTCATAACCGTAGTCTTTAATTGTTTGTAAAATGTAGTCTTTAGTCGGCCATGAATAATAAACTCAGGCAGAACTGAGTTCTTGAGCGAGACGCGACTTTCATTCATAGTGGAGACGCGATTCTGGGAGACACGACTCTGACTCATTCATGAAGACGCCATTCAGGCTTATCAAGGAAGACGCGCGAGCCTTTCTTTTGATAAGGACGCAGCTCTGGCTTAAAGACAAAAAGGCATTATTCTGAGACGCGAATTTGTGTTCTTCAATAAAGGGGACGCGACCTTCATATTTATGAAAGGACGCAGATCTATAGTCACGGCCCTTGATTCTATCAGGATGCAGTGGAGATGCGGTCTTAGGCTCCTCAAAAACTGATGTATAGATCTCGGCTAATTGACAGGGACGCGGCACTGGCTCAGTAGAGACGTATCTCTGGACCCTTGATAAGGCGCAAACTCAGGCTGTATTAAGTTTATGATAGAGATATGACTTTCATCTCGCAATAGAGGCGCAGTTCCGGGCTCCTCAAGAATGACGCGGGTCTTCTCTGGTTGTTGAGGACGCAAGCTTCAGGATGCACTTTTAAGTTTTTGTAAGTTGATGTGAACTCAAGACGCAACCTCTGAATGGACCCCATTCGCTGAGGAGACGCGGCTCTGAACCACTCCAAGAGACGCGATCACGGATCTCTTAGCAGGAATGAAAAGAACGCAGCCTTCGGGTTCATGAAGGGACGTGGGTTTCAGGACACGACCTTTGAGCCTACGCTTGACGCGACCTCCCAAGCGTCACATGCAACCCGTCTTAAAGATCTAGTTGGACCTTTAAATGCCAAGTCAGTGTTGACGATTGGGGACCTGTGTCCTTCAATGTTTCCCGAAGCGGCAGTCCACGCGTCAGCTCTTTATTGGGCTTTGACGTAAATCTTTAAATGCCAAGTTGGCGTTGACGATTGGGGACTTGCGTCCTCCGATGTTTCCCGAAGCGGCAATCCACGCGTCAGCTCTTTATTGGGCTTTGACGTTAAATCTTTAAATGCCAAGTCGGCGTTGACGATTGGGGACTTGCATCCTCTGATGTTTTCTGAAGCGGCAATCCATGTGTCAGCTCTTTATTGGGCTTTAACGTTCGTGCGGGAATTAAGGCCGATGGCTCTGATTTTTACGCCATTAATTACAAGCCTTATGGCTGGCCTATAAATAGGACTCGCCCCCTTAATAGTCCATTGCTTAGACTATTTCCCTTAAGAGCAGGCACTCTGAGGGTCTTCATCTTGACTTAATCTTCTTCCTTCAATGGGATGTACCCTCATCGACAGCGAAAACTCAAAGCTTTCATGCTTTTTTTAATCTTTCCTGAAGATTATCACTGTCAAGTGATTTCAAGATCAAAAACCATCCCTCTGAGTACTTTTCATGATCGCGCCTTGATGCATAAAGTTCAACCTCTAGAGGGTTTTTCTGCGGGTAGGAACTGCTTGTTGTCATGAAATACTCAGCCCTGCTCAGTTTTGATTTTCCTATCCCTTGAAGAGATTCACTCTCTTGACCTTCTCTTGAAGTCTGACTGGTGCGCCTATTATTTGAAAGTCGCGTCTTTTAGACTTCTTGATGAAGCGCGAGTTGATTGAGTCTGAACTCTAACTCAAAATCCTTTGAGCGTAAGTGTGATGAACTCTGTACTTAGACTTTGAGACATGAGCTTTGCATATAAAGCTCGCGTTTGAGGTTGTTGATTTAAAAGAATTTTAATTCTTTTCGAGGGCTTCAGACTTGGATGTAGCAACCCTTGTTTCTCGAACAAGGATGTGGCAACTTTCGCGTCTGGTCCTCTTTGTGTCTCATATTTTAAACGCGGGTCTAAAATCAGACCGCGTTCAGATCTGTGCGTATCTGAAGTCCACAATTTCAACCGCATCTATTTCTATCTTAACAGAATTTTGACTTTCTGCACTGGTCATCCCCGCGCTGAAGTTTACAACTATAGCCGCGTCTGTTCTTCAGCCTTTCTGTTTCCGTCTTAACAGAATAATAACCTTCTGGTTTTTATTTCCTGCAGGTAGTCTTAATCAGCCTTTTGCACATTCGCTGGGCCTTGGGAAAATGTATCGACCAACGAACTTGTTCGATGGTCGAGCACTAGAGGAGAAATCAAGGCTCCTTTTTATGAGCGATGAGGATTTGCGCGACTGATGACATCCGTCAAGACCTCATTGAACATGATGCACCGGCAGTGCCCCCGGGTTTGTCATGGTCACAGTGGATATAGTGGTGGGTATGGTCCTCTTGCAGGTCACGGGAAAGAGGGCGTCACCTGTAAGGTCTCGGATTCTCTCTTCACCAATCTTACCCTAGAAGTGACATCGACGAAAAATCCATGTTCATTGGATGACTTTCTGGTGGTAGAGATGTTCATCAATGAAGGATCATGGCCTACACCAATTGGTCGGGGGAATTAGAAGGTTCTGCTGCATTTCGACCTCAAGAAACACCATTGTTCTTGGTCAACGATGGACTCCTTCGATATCTATGTCATGCATCATGATGTAATCAGCATCCGATCGTCACAATAGTGCTCAGCCCTTCTTTGGCGCTCTTCCAAACATCTTGTATTTGGAGTGGTGAGAATGCTTCAGGGAGTGAGTGCAACCTTTTACTGAGAAAGAGGGTCTTTGTTCTCCTTTATTATAACACTCAATCTTATTGTATAAGAGAACGTCTTGTATCACTTTCATGTGTCTGAATATAAATAAAAGCGACACTTTTTCCTTATCTTCTTCTATTGTCTTGAATTCCTTTTTTGCATTGAAAATCAGACGAATAGAAGTAAAGGATCTTTGACTTGCTAAAAATATGATAATAATCTTAACGAGTCAAAGTTTGCAGAAAAATCATGTTTCAAGAATTCAACAATGTTGTCAGAGGTGTGATATTAAATTGACAGGAGTAAGATAATTCTTGTGAACCTGCCAATCTATGATGAGAATGACAAGTGAAATTTGTACCCCCACGGAGGATGAGTTTTCATCAGAGGTTTGAAATTAACTTGACTAAGACCCAGCTGAAAATTTAATGAAAACACTGTTAACGGTCTAATGTTAACCTAACAAAGTTTTTAGGTGGACTTGTTATTCTGTCAATAAGAATAACAAGTGAGACTAGACTCATGGGGAATCTAAGAGAACTTTTACCGTTAGAGGTGTGATATTAACTTAACGGGTTGAATATAATCTTGACAGAAGTGTGATGTTAACTTGACATGGGTGTGAGTTAGAGGTGTAATATTAACTTAACTCAAGAGTGTTCCAGCTTCATTTGAAAAAACTGAAAGTGTCACTGTCATAGGTGTAATGTTTAACTTGACAGTGAGGGTAATGCTAGAGGTGTAATTTTAAACTTGACATTGGTCATCTCGACTTCGACAAGGAAGTCGGAGGGAAAGTCATGGCCATAGGTGTATTGTTGAACTTAGCAATGAACTGGACGCTAGAGGTGTGATGTTAAACTTAGCATCGCTCATCTCAGCTTCGGTATGGAAGTATGAGGGGAAGTGACTGTCAGAGGTTTAGTATTGAACTTGGCAGCAACTTAATCACTGTTAGAAGTGTAATGTTAAACTTAACAGTAATTTGTCAGATGTGTGGTATTAACTTGACAGAAATTGGCTCGTGATAGGAGCAATTTGAGGACCTGTCATTCTACTGATGAGAGTTGACAAGTAGAATTTGAAATGTCAGAGGTGTAATTTTAACTTGACAGTGATTGATTTGCGATATAAGTAATTTTGAAGACTTATCATTCTATTGATGAGAATTGACAAGTGAAGTTTGAAGTGTCAGAGGTGTAGTGTTAACTTGACAAATTTGAAGACTTGCTACTCCATATAGAGTTGAGACAAGTAAGGTTTGTACTTACTAGGGAGTATTGAGATTTTTCATTGTCAGAGGTATAATGTTAACATAGCAATGATTGTATTTTGTGGACCTACCATTCTGTGTATGAGAATTGGTAAGGGATTTTGAAAATTTGCCGTTAGAGGTATACTATTAACATAGCGGCGAGGATTTTTAAAGAGTTTTGTTGTCAGGGATTTTAATATTACCTTGACAGGGTCCATTGGGGATTAGAAAAATCTGGCTTGTCAGAGGTTTAATGTTAACTTGACAGAATCCAGTCCATTTCATTAGGGAGATGAACACCGGTGTTTTTATGGTCTTACCATTCTATGGGTGAGAATTGGTAAGTGACTTTCGAGGAGAGAGTGGGACCAATTTCACTTAGAATTTTTAGCAAACCCTCAGCTATCAATGGATTTGGTGTGCCTTTACCAACTACCGTTTGAGTTGGGCTAGCCATGCTATTCCCCTCAGCATGATGAGTTATCGAAGACTTATGTTGGGCTTAGAAGACAACATTTTCTTCTGTCCTTGGCCGTCGGAGGCGTCGGATGTTAATTAGGAAAGCAATACTAAAACTCAAGTTTCGCCTTTTGTTTCTTTCTCAATATTTACATCATGTATCATGATGCAGCTAGTGCTTGACCAGTTTGACACTGATCTACTGTGATGTGATCTAGTAAAAGACAGAAGCTCTTCTTGGATCTGGAGTTTTGATCAGAGGTGTAATATTAACTTGATTGGAGGAAAAATACTATTAAGGATAGTATTTCTTTAAGAATCTGCCGTTGATTGGCATCATGAGTGTATCACCATTTGAAGTTATGAGACGATATGCTCCATTTGAGTAGACTGACTCTACTACAAATGGTCCTTCCCATTTGGGCTGAAATTTTCTTTTTATCTTATGTGTCATTACCATAGGTCTTCTGACAGCTAAGACAAGGCACCTTTCTTGAAAGTTTGCTCCTTAACTTTCTTATTGAAGGCTCTGGTAATCCACGCTTGATAGAGCTCGATTTGCTGTTGGGCCTGCAGACGTTTATCATCTAAGGCCTCCAGTTCTTGGAGTCGCAGTCTATGTTTCTCCTCCTTTGTCATCTCTGCTGTCAAGGCGACACGTAAAGATGAAATTTGGATTTCAAGTGGAAGCACGGCTTCACACCCATATACCAAAGAAAATGGTGTAGCTTTTGTTGGGATTCGAACAGTTATGCGATAGGCCCATAAGCATTCACCTAATTTGTCGTCCCAGTCACACTGACTTTTCGAGATGAATTTCTTGAGAAGCTTGCCAATGGTCTTGTTGAAAGCTTCTGCGAGACCATTAGCGGCGGGGTAGTATGCCGTTGAGGACACACACTAGATTCTGAACTTAGTGCAGAACCTCTGGAAAGCCTGACTGACGAACTGGGTCCATTGTCATGGATAATTCGCCAGTGTACACCAAAACAGTAGATGACGTGATGTTTAATGAATTTGATCACATCAGATGACTTTACCTCCCTCAAAGGAATGGCTTCAGCCCATTTAGAGAAGTAATCGGTTATGGCTAAGATGAACCGATGTCCTTTTGATGATGGTGGGCTTATAGGGTCAACTACGTCCATGCCCTACATCTCAAATGGCTTGGTAGAAGTTGTAGAGTGGAGGTATCCTGGTGCTTGATGGATAAAATCTCCATGAACTTGACAGGCGTGACATCGTTTGGCATAAGTGATGGCGTCAGGGATCATCTTAGGCCAATAATATCCCAATCTTCAGAGTCGATCCCCAAGTTTTGGACCAGGTTGATGGGCTCCACACATGCTGTCATGCGCTTCTTTCAATACCTCCTGTGCCTCTTTTTGTGATAGACAGTGAAGCAAGATCCCCGTCATACGACCGACAATACAGTGTTCACGTGATCGCATTATAGTAGAATTTGGGGGCTTTTCTTCTAATGGCAGCCACTTCTTTGGTATCATCAGGTAGGATGTCGTACAAGACATAATCAATGTAAGGGAATCGTCAGTCTCTAGGCTCTGGGCCGATTGACGACTCAAGAGCTTCTTTGACTTGACAGTCTCCTGTCGGCTTCTGGTATTTCTCAGAAGCGATTCTTGGGCAATACAAGTCGTGACTGTGGACAAGTATTTTCTCTACTACTCCAGCTGAAAGGGCTAAAGAGGCAGCGAGAGGCGCCAGTGCATCTGCATGCGCATTTTGCTAGTGGGGTACATGGTCGATGTAAAAGTTTATGAACCTCTCGGCCATGCAGACAGTTGCGTTGTAATAGGGTACTAGATCTTCATGTCTGACTTCGTACTCCCCGGAACTTGGTTGACAATAAGTTTAGAGTCACCAAATGCCTCGAGATTTTTAACGCCAATCTCACGGCAATTTGCATTCCAATTAAAAGGGTATTGTACTCCGCTACATTGTTAGAGCAGGGCTCGATTAATGAGAAGGCTCGAGGAATCACATAGTTCTGTGGGGAGACGAGTACCCCCCTGCTATAACATGTCCTTTCGGACCTGTTTGTTGACCCAAAAGCCTATCACTTTAGTTTTGATGATGATCAACTCATGTAGTTATAGTACTAATGATCTTGTGTTTATTTAGTCTCAGATTTGTGATCAAGATCTTAGTAGGTGTTTAGCTTCAACAAAAGATTTAAAGTTAAGCTTTGGAGCTAGCACGGTTTGATTCAAGAGCTTGTACATCAAGACCACATCAAGTATTCAAGAGGAATCTAGCTCGTTGGATCAAGTTTGGACCAAGTCAAGAAGATGAGAAGACCTCAAGTGAAGACTTCAAGACTTGAGTCTAGATTTATTTTATAAGATTTTGTTTTAGATTAAAATGTAAAGGATAGAATAGTTGGTGGATTGCTCAAGTATATCATATACACACACACTCTTGATTTAGATGAGTTTTCATAAAAGAATTTTTATTTTGAAAAAAATACAAAAGAGTTTTTCATTTTGGAAAAATACTGTTTTGATTTTTGGTATTCAAAGTTTACATGTCTTTAACCAAAACAATTTTAGTGCTTAATGTCAAAAATATAGATATTTCACCATGTATGTGTAGTGGATCATATCCATACACTCTATGCTTTAAAAGAGTTTAAAATATCTTATTTTTGTATTTGGAGAAGTTTTGAAAAAAATCTATTTTGGAAAAAAAACAGATTTTGCTTTTAGCCAAAATTTTTAAGTTACAAAAATAGTTCAAATTGTTTGTAACATGTCTTGATTTTGCTCAAACATGTTTGATTATCAAAGTATAATATTGAAACTATTTTTGTAGATTTTTCGTGATTTTATGGGATTTTATGTGTGTCAAAATACGAAGTTTTCTTTTCCCAAAAATCCCTGACCTGGCTTCCGTCGGTCGACCGGACCGGTCGACCGAGCTTGAAGTCGGTCGACCGGACCGGTCGACCGAGCTTGAAGTCGGTCGACCGACATGCACAAAATGTGCACGCCATGTTTGTTGGAGGGCCGGTCGACCACCCGGTCGACCGCAGAGAGCTTCTGCTCTCTGAAAAGCCCCGGTCACCGGGCCGGTCGACCGACAGAGAACTCTGTTCTCTGTTCCAGGCAGCGGTCGACCGGGCTGGTTGACCGAGGCTCCAACGGTCAGAATTCTGACCGTTGGCGGTCGACCGGGCCGGTCGACCGCCAGCTGCCAGGGCTGAAAAATTGCCCAACAGCTAGTTTTTCTAGCCCTATTTAAAGAGGGCTTTTGGACTGTTTTGTACAAGATTTCAAGTGGGCTTTAAGCCAGTTTTTCTAACTCTATTAGGTATTTATCTCCACTTGTTTAAGAGCTAAATTGCCATATCAAAAGGAGAGATTTTCAAGAGTGTTTTGAACAGTGATTTTCTTGAGTTTTCCTCCACCATATCAATCCTAGTTTTCTCACACAAACACTTGAGCTATCCATTGCTATATCTACCTATAGGGATATTTGTTGTGAGAGGATTTTAGGTGATCAAAGTGTTGTGATTACCAAAGTTCCATCTTTGTACTTTGAGGAGGCGGACGTGTGTTCGCGTTATTTCGGGTTCTAGTGAGAACTCGGTGTTTGAGGTGCGGCCTCGACGAGCTAGTGGGCTAGCGGTGTGTTCTTGAGGGAACGAGTGAAGGGACTAGAGAGTCCAAGGAGTTCAAGTGTGAACTCGCCTTGTAGGTGTTGCGACACCGAGTGATCCGGTGGGATCGGTTTATAGTGGAAATCCTTCATAGTGTTGAAGGCGGGGACGTAGAGCAAGTGTGCTCGAACCTCGAAACAAATCTCCCGTGTTTGCGATTGCTCTCTCTCTATCTCTTACTTGTTTATATCTTGCATGCTTATATTGCCTTCATCATTAATTTCTAGATATAACTTGTGCTTAATTGTTATATGCTTGGGGATTGTTTGCTAACACTTGTATTTAACCAAGAGAGCCAACGCGGCACCTCAACTCTTATTTAGAGGAATCTTGAGGAGAGTTAGTCCAGAGCCCTTCACGGGGAATCCGGCTACACTCTTGTGTTATACTTGGTGTTTAGTTTAATAAGTTTTTAATTCCGCATTATTTGACCATTAGATTAGCCATCACCTATTCACCCCCCTCTAGGCGATTACAAGTGGTTTCAGAGCCAAGTGCTCTTGATTTGGGTCTTACAACCTAGAGTTAAAGATCCTCATTTTATAGCTAATCACAATATTTGTACACACACCATGGATTTCATGTGACCTCCCACTTTTGACATTCTTAACATCCAAACTTGGAAGGTTAAGATGTCTTTGTACCTCAAAGGCCTAGGTATTCATGTTTATCTTGCTACCACTAAATATTCATATGTTAATAATAGCAAGTATATTGAGGCTAACTCAAAAACCCTGCATGCTTTAAGATCTACCCTAAATGATGTTTATTTATCTAGGGTTGCTAATCTTGATTCAGCTTTTGTAGTATGGAACTCTTTGATCTCCCTTGGCGAACAAGAACAATACTATGCGAGGAGTGACTCGGATGTTGAAAGTGACGCTTCCAACGTGTGCTACATGGTCCAAGGGGATAACCCCCTTGAGGTAACTACCGAATCCGAGGTAGATCAAGATGTTGATATGTCCTATGATGAGCTTACATCTTTTGTCAACAACTTCTTGAAAAATATGACATGCTTAGAAAAGATAACAAGAAAATGAAAAATAAAATTGATTGCATGTCAAAAGAGAAGGATTCTTTTCAAACTAGATTTGAAAATGCTTTAAAAGAAAATGAGTCTTTTAAAAATAAAGTTGCATGCATTGAAAAAGAAAATGAAAGTTTAAAAAATGAAAATATTTCCTTGCTTTCTAAATTGAATGATTTATGTGAAGGAAATACTTCATTGAAAAACAAAATTATTTTGGTGAAAAAACAAAAAGAAGTTGCTTTGCATGAAAACACTTCTTTTGAAAGAAAAATGGTTGAAAAAGAAAAAATAAATGTTTCTAAAAAGAAAATGATTGTTGATCATGCTCTTCATACCACAACCATTGATAAAAATGAAGTTAAATTTTTACAAAATAGAATTGATAGTTTAAGCTCAACTTTGAGCAAATGTGCTTTTAACCATTCTAGATTGGAGTCTTTGTTTTCAAAGAAACGAGCTCCACATATTCATGCACATCACCCACATCATGCATATGCACATTTTGCACGCCATGATCACACTCATACACATATGCATCCTAGAGTGTACAAATGTACACATTGTGGCCGCAAAGGCCATTTAGCAAAATTTTGTTATGATAAGATAAATGCTTTAAATTTTGCTAATAAGAAAAATGTTTGGGTTCCATTAGATGCTAACCCCCGTGGACCCAAAGGAAAATGGGTACAAATCCCCACTATGTGTTTTTAATGTAGGTGCGGGCTCTCACAAAACGTGAGAGGGTTGGTGCTTTGGTGGTGGATGCATGGACTTGATGGACATATATTTGATGCACCGCTATCAAGGAAGTTTGATGGGACAACCACCATGTTTTGGAGAATTAGAGCATAGTTCTTTGGTTTGGTAACTATCTCTAAACTCTTTCTTTTTTACATGCATTTATGATTGATGATCTTTAGCATGTTTTAGTGTTTGTTAAAACGTTCATGTTTTATGTTTTGTGCTTCATGTGGTAAATACTTGTTTAAATATAGTTTTTATCAAAACTTGGATATATACATGTACTAATAGTGAACAATAAATTGATTCATATATGTTTGCACTTCATTGTGCATTTGTATTCACTATATGCACATATATAGTCTAGTTTTGATGATTCTCTCATTTACACTTGTTTTTCCTATTTTCATATTTTACTTCATGCATATGTATTTTGTATTCAAATCTAATAAATATACATGTATACCCCTTGAGTCATTTGCCCTCATGCAATTTACATTATGGACTCTTTTTATATTTGGGATATGTACGCATATTGTTAGGATTGGATAAATCATACACATACCTAGAAGTTTGTATTTATGATTTTCATCTTTATATAAAAAAAATGAATTTTCATGATTTATTTTGATAAAAATAAGATTCATGTTTGATTTGAGCTTCATTGATTGTCTTCATGGAAAATGCTAATTACATGACTTTTATACACTCACACTTTATTTGTTTATTCATGATTATGTTTCATGATCATTTTGAGCTTTATGGATCTTGAGTGTCGAATTTTGTGTATTTGGTATGTTTCATGATATACATATGATTTGGTTTCATGTTTTGAAGGATCTTTAACTAGTTTATCAAAAATTATTTTTAACTAGTTATTGTTCTTCATTTGGTAGTAATTTTCAATGTTAAAATATTTTTAAAATTATTTTTGAAAACCCCTACCAACACTGTTATGGGTGGATGGATGGGCGATTATGCCTTGCAAACCTTATTAAAAATCCTTTACCTTGAGCATAAAAGGGTGGTAGGTTATGAGTTATATACTTGATCTCAATTGATATTTTTTTGTATATACTCATATTTTGTTTTCTATATATGTATGCTTCATAATTTTCATAATATCAATTCCTATTGGTATTTTCATTCTCATACATATATATGATTTGTTTGTGCTTGAGTTAAAATCGATTTACATATTTAAAGCACAAAGTATGTTTATGCTAAGCTTGATTCAAATCCTTATTTTCAATTAGTTTCTCAATTAATATTTTAATAAGCTTATGCATTATTTTAAAATTGGTATCAATATGATTCTATTTTGATTAAAATTCAAAATTTTTAATGGTTATTTACAATTGGTATCTTAAAATTTGATTGATTTACAAGTGGTACCTTTAAAATTTTTTGTTTATATGATATCTTAAAATTTGATTACAAGTGATATCTCAAAATTTGTTTTATTGAGGAAAATTCAAATTTTTGTTTTAATATAAAATTTTGAAAATTAAAAATGTTTTGATTTGTATTGCATATATGCAAGGGGAGCTTAACATCTCTTCTACATATAGATTCATGTTGAGTGTATCTTATATTGAGGAGCTTGACAACACTTCTTTATGTGGTACACGTGTGTAGGGGGGCTTCACATCTCCTCTTATGCATTACATATTATGTGTTATGTGAATTAGGACTTGTCATCCCTCTTTCATGTAATTTATATATGTAGGGAAGTTAAATTAGCGTCTTCCTCTTCATGAATGTATATCGCATGTATCTCTTTATTGGTTGATTTGATTTCACCTTTTTGTTGATTTTGGTTTTTGACAAAAAGGGGAGCACATTGTTTTGTTTTTACTTTAACCCCTTTGTTGATGATTGACAAAAAGGAGGGAGAAGTATTTTAGTATATATGCATGTTTTCCTTGCTTTATTCATAAAGGGGGAGAAGGATTTATGTTTATGCATATATGTTTTGTATTGCAAATAGGAGAAAAAGAATTTGATGAGTTTTATGTTTGATTAGCATGTTTCATCTCCTTGTAGCTGCATACATGTTTATGAGCTTTCATTGCATATTTATTTGTTTATTGTTATGCATGAGTTAAGCGGGAGCTTCCTTGAAGCTTTACTTTAATCCATGCATATATAACTCCATGAGTTTTGTTATCATCAAAAAGGGGGAGATTGTTGGCCCAAAGGCCTATCACTCTAGTTTTGATGATGATCAACTCAAGTAGTTATAGTACTAATGATCTTGTGTTTATTTAGTCTCAGATTTGTGATCAAGATCTTAGTAGGTGTTTAGCTTCAACAAAAGATTTAAAGTTAAGTTTTGGAGCTAGCACGGTTTGATTCAAGAGCTTATGCATCAAGACCACATCAAGTACTCAAGAGGAGTTTAGCTCGTTGGATCAAGTTTGGACCAAGTCAAGAAGATGAGAAGACTTCAAGTGAAGACTTCAAGACTTAAGTCTAGGTTTGTTTTATAAGATTTTGTTTTAGATTAAAATGTAAACAAGAATAGTTGGTGGATTGCTCAGGTATACCATATACACACACTCTTGATTTAGATGAGTTTTCATAAAAGAATTTTTATTTTGGAAAAATACAAAAGAGTTTCATTTTCGAAAAATACCGTTTTGGTTTTTGGTATTCAAAGTTTACATGTCTTTACCAAAACCATTTTAGTGCTTAATGTCAAAATATAGATATTTCATCATGTATGTGTAGTGGATCATATCCATACACTCTATGCTTTAAAGAGTTAAAATATCTTATTTTTGTATTTGGAGAAGTTTTGAAAAAAATCTATTTTGGAAAAATACAGATTTTGTTTTTAACCAAAATTTTTAAGTTACAAAAATAGTTCAAATTGTTTGTAACATGTCTTGATTTTGCTCAAACATGTTTGATTATCAAAGTATAATATTAAAATTATTTTTGTAGATTTTTCGTGATTTTATGAGATTTTATATGTGTCAAAATACGAAGTTTTCTTTTCCCAAAAATCTCTGACCTGGCTTCTGTCGGTCGACCGGACCGGTCGATCGAGCTTGAAGTCGGTCGACCGATGTGCACAGAATGTGCACGCCATGTCTGCTGGAGGGCCGGTCGATCGACCCAGTCGACCGCAGAGAGCTTCTGCTCTCTGGAAAGCCCCGGTCGACCGGGCCGGTCGACCGACAGAGAACTCTGTTCTCTGTTCCAGGCAGCGGTCGACCGGCCCGGTCGACCGAGGCTCCAACGGTCAGAATTCTGACCGTTGGCGGTCGACCGGGCCGGTCGATCGAGGCTCCAGGGCTGAAAAATTGCCCAACGGCTAGTTTTTTCTAGCCCTATTTAAAGGGGGCTTTTGGGGCTATTTTCTACAAGATTTTCAAGTGGGTTTTAAACCAGTTTTTCCAACTCTATTAGGTGTTTATCTCCACTTGTTTAAGAGCCAAATTGCCATATCAAAAGGAGAGATTTTCAAGAGTGTTTTGAAAAGTGATTTTCTTGAGTTTTCCTCCACCATTTCAATCCTAGTTTTCTCACACAAACACTTGAGCTATCCATTGCTATATCTATCTATAGGGATATTTGTTGTGAGAGGATTTTAGGCGATCAAAATATTTTGATCACCAAAGTTCCATCTTTGTACTTTGAGGAGACGGACGTGTGTGTTCGCGTTGTTTCGGGTTCTAGTGAGAACTCGGTGTTTGAGGTGCGGCCTCGGTGAGCTAGTGGGCTTGCGGTGTGTTCTTGCGGGAACGAGTGAAGGGACTAGAAAGTCCAAGGAGTTCAAGTGTGAACTCGCCTTGTAGGTGTTGCGGCACCGAGTGATCTGGTGGGATCAGTTTATAGTGAAAATCCTTCATAGTGTTGAAGGCGGGGACGTAGAGCAAGTGTGCTCGAACCTTGAAACAAATCTTCCGTGTTTGTGATTGCTTTCTCTCTATCTCTTACTTGTTTATATCTTGCATGCTTATATTGCCTACATCATTAATTGCTAGATATAACATGTGCTTAATTGTTATATGCTTGGGGATTGTTTGCTAACACTTGTATTTAACCAAGAGAGCCAACGCGGCACCTCAACTCTTATTTAGAGGAATCTTGAGGAGTTAGCCTAGAGCCCTTCACGGGGAACCCGGCTACACTCTTGTGTTATACTTGGTGTTTAGTTTAATAAGTTTTTATTCCGCATTATTTGACCATTAGATTAGCCATCACCTATTCACCCCCCTCTAGGTGATTACACTGTTCTCGATGCACCGTCAAAGAAAAGTTATCATACTTGTCTTTCAAAAGATGTCTGGGTTAGACAAACTTCAGCGACCTCATCTGGGAGATCCTCGTAAAGTTCGGTTGCCCTCGATCTGAATGCTCAGCCAGGAAATCCGCCACTGCTTGTTCCTTCATGGATTTTTGTGGTAAAAAACGCATTTCATATTGGGATAGCAGTATGGCCCATTTTACCAATCGGTCGTTTAATGACGATGGCTTTGTCATGGTAACCTCAAAGGGTTAACCCATGATATGACGTTTATAGTTTGGCCTACCAAGTAGTGTCGCATTTTCTGGACAGCGAACACCAATGCCAAACATTCCTTCTCGATCGGGTTGTATCGATGTTCAGCCCCGATCATAGTTTTACTCAGATAATAGATTGCTTGCTCGTGTCCTTGATCATTATTCTGGGCTAGTAAAGCTCCTAAAGAATGATCCATCGCTCGGACGTATAACAGGAAAGGTTTTTCGGACACCGGAGCTGTAAGGATTGGTGGTTGCGTGAGGTATCGTTTGATCTCCTCGAACGCTTGCTGGCAAGCATCGTCCCAAACGAACGAGACACCCTTTTCATTAATTTGGTAAAGGGTTGGCATCTTTCGGAGAGATCTGAGATGAACCTTCGGATGTATGTCAATCATCCTTGCAATCTCCTAAGTTCTCTGAGGTTCCGTGGAGGTTGCATCTCCTGGATAGCGCGAACTTTTTCTGGGTCCAAATGAATTCCTGTGGAAGTTACCACAAATGAATTCCTATGGAACTTTTGAATGAGTCGGGCCTTGGCATCCTTCTTCATCATGAGGTACCTAAGCGCAGAATGATCGGTGAAAACGGTGGTTTTGGACCCTAGTAGGTAGGGACGAAACTTCTCTAAGGCAAACACTACTGCCAAGAATTCCTTCTCGGTCGTAGTGTAGTTCAGTTGAGCATCATTGAGAGACCTACTACAGTAGTAGATCACATGCTGCTTGTTATCAATGCGTTGTCCTAGGACAGCACCTATGGCAAAATCGGAAGCATTGCACATGATCTCAAATGGCTTAGACCAATCCGGTGCAGATATGATTGTGCAGAAATAAGCTCTCTCTTAAGCTTCTCCCAAGAATTTATGCATTCAGCATCGAAAGTGAAGGACACATCCTTAGCTAACAGATTAGTCAAGGGCCTAGCAATTTTGCTAAAATCCTTGATAAATCTTCGGTAGAAACCAGCGTGTCCTAAGAAGGATCTAATGTTCTTAACGCATTTGGGCATGGGAAGCTTAGCAATAATCTCAATTTTGGCTCTATCCACTTCAATTCATTTCTTGGAGATTTCATGGCCCAAGACAATTCCATGTTTTACCATGAAGTGACATTTCTCCCAGTTCAGTGTCAGATTTTCTCAGCATAACATTGGAGGACGAGTTCTAGATGGTGGAGACATTGAGTGAATGAATATCCGTAGATGGAGAAATCATCCATGAAGATTTCTAAGAAGCGTTCTACCATATCAGAGAAAAGACTCAACATGCAACGTTGAAACGTTGCTGGGGCATTGTATAAGCCGAAGGGCATTCGACGATAAGCAAATGTCCCAAATGGACATGTGAGCGTAGTCTTTTCTTGGTCCTCAGGAGCGATAGGGATCTAGTTATAGCTCGAGTAACCGTCCAAGAAACAGTAATACTCGTGACCCGCCAAACGTTCAAGCATTTGATCAATGAAGGGAAGTGGAAAATGGTCCTTACGAGTTGCAGCATTCAGCTTTCTATAGTCAATGCAAACTCGAATCTTCGTGGGAAGTCGAGTTTGAACCAACTCTTTGTTCTCGTTTCCACTACGGTGGAATCAGATTTCTTTGGAACCGCGTGGACAGGACTGACCCATTGGCTATCAGAAATGGGATAAATTATCCCATTGTCTAAGAGTTTTATGATTTCAGCATGAACAGCCTCTTGCATTATAGGGTTTAACCTATGCTGCGGGTCTCTTTTGGGTGTGGCGTCTTCATTGAGATGAATGCAATGTTGAACGATGGGTGGACTTAATCCCTTGATATCAGTCATAGTCCACCCAATGGCTTCCCTATGTTTTCTTAGAATAGCTTTTAGATCTTCTTCTTCCCCGTCATTTAAATGGGAGGCAATGATGACAGGAAAGGTCTCTTGTTCGCCTAGATAGGCGTACTTGAGATGTGCAGGTAGGGCTTTCAATTCTAAGGAGGAGGTAGGCTCACTGGAAGGACTGATCAACTCTGTTGGCTCCATTGTTGGTGAAATGGGGTTTGATGCCCAATTCACAGCAGAATCTACAAGCTGATCAAGATTAAAGTCGTCAGACTCTAACCCAAAGTCACTCTCTGCTTCTAATTCCATTTCTTCCCCGTGTTCACTTGTCAAGTTCTCAATTAGGTTGACTTCAAATGTTTGGTCCTCGATATCGCGGGGTTGTTTTCCTAGATTGAAGACATTGACTTCTCTAGTCATGTCCCCAAAGGTTAACCTCATAGACCCATTCCTAAATTGATGATGGCATTAGCAGTAGCAAGGAATGGTCGACCTAGGATAACAGGAGTTTGAGCCCTACGATTGGAGTTGGACACAGGTTGTGTCTCCAGAACTATGAAATCGACAGGGTAAATGAACTCTCCTACCCGGATTAGGACATCATTAATCTCTCCTTTTGGAACTTTAACAGAACGGTCAGCCAGTTGGATGGTGACTCGAGTTGGACTAAGATCGCCCAACCTGAGTTGTTGATAAACAGAGAATGGAAGCAAGTTGATACTTGCCCCCAAGTCAAGAAGTGCACGACTAATCTCGGCTTGTCCTATTGTGCAGGCAATGGTGGGACTACCTGGATCCTTGTACTTGACAGGGATAGGACCCGATAATAGCTCACTAATATTAATGGCTAAGAAGACCTTCTTTGGAACATTAGTCTTTCTCTTCTTGGTGCACATGTCCTTAAGAAACTTAGCATAGGAAGGAACTTGTTGGATGGCATCAAGAAGTGGCACATTTATCTTCACTTGTTAAACATCTCAATTATCTTGTCCATGTGAGGATTTTGCTTGTTGTTTTACAGCTTATTAGGAAATGGCACTATAGGCTGGTGCAGCTGGCTGGCTGACTTGTCTTTTTCAGATTCGTCAGAATTGGAAGGAATTGGATTAGATGAGGTGGAAGCTTGATTGTGGTTATGCTGAATGGGATTGGTTGGTGTTGACACTTGGTTATCAACTCTCTTTCCTGACCTCAATGTATGAACAGCATTACATTGATTGAATGAAGGATCCTCAGCCAAATGAGCTTGTTGGGAATTCCTCGGATTGGTGACTGGCTGACTAGGCAGGGTACCCTTTTGTCTCTCGTTCTGTGGGTTGGCTAATTGACTCATTTGAACCTCTAACCTCTGAATAGTTTGCATGAGAGATTCTTGGTTTTTCATATATCTCTCCAAGTTTCTTTCAAAGTCAGTCATTCTCCTTTCTAATTGAGGATTCTGGAAGGAGGATTGTAGAGCTTGGTTGGGAAAGTTTTGTTGATCATTCAGAAAGTTTGGTGGATGATTGGGAGAATTATTATGGAAATTGGAGAAGTTGGATTAATGATTGGAAGAATTATTACCATGATGGAAGTGGCTAGATTTGATCATGAATGGTTATTCTGGCTCCATGAGAAATTAGGGTGATTTCTCCAGTCGGGATTGTACGTCGGAGCGTAAAGGTTATTGTTCGGCCTTGAAAAGGCCGCATTCATCGGTTCATGGTAGGATTGATAAGCCTGAAACACTGGGCACTCCTCGAACACATGATTCATGGCTTGACAGTAAGTGCAGCCCGGTGTTGAAAATTGGTTCGGGCTGACTTGATTGACTGGACTTGGTTCTTTCGTTTCTAGAGCTTCCAGTCTTCTAGCCAGGTTAGCTAACTTAGCCTCATTAGCGATGGACAATTCGATGGAATGGATACCTCCTTTTGAAGAGATGGAGTTAGGATTCCTAGAGGTCTCACTAGCAGATTCCCATTGGATGGTCTTCTCAGCTAAATTTTCATACAAATCTCATCCTTCATCTTCATCTTTCTGCAAGAAACCCCCTTGGCACATACTTTCTAAGAGGTTTTGGTGGAATAGTCTAAACCGTCATAGAGAATTTGGCATTGTCGCTATTTTACTATTCCATGGTGTGGACATTGGACAAGAAGGTTTTTAAAGCGTTCAAAGTACCTCCAGAACAGTTCACTAGGTTCTTACTTGAATTGCATGATCGTCTTCCTAATGAGAGCGATTTTATGGATAGGATAGAATTTCTTCAAGAAACCTTGATGAAACCATCCCAAGACGATGGAACCGGCTGCTAAGCTGTAGAGCCACTTCTTTGCTAGGTCCTTAAGTGCGAATGGAATAAATCTCAACCTAATAGCATCGTCTACAAGGTGTGGGATTTTCATCATTAGACATACTTCCTCAAATTCTCTTATGAAGAAGTAGGCATCTTCGGACTCTAGAACATTAAACTTGGGGAGAGTGTTGATGAATTGAGGCTTGAGCTCGAAATTGTATGCACCAACCGATGGAAGTGAAATGCAAGATGGAAGTGGGGTCCTAAGGGGTAGAACCTATCTTGCAGTGATGTTGATTGAGCCATTATCGGATCTGGTCTTGGTTCAAACTTGGGTGGTGATGTGTTTCTAGTCAACCTAGATGAATTAGGGTCTCTCGACCACACTTGCATACACAAACACAATCACAATCACAACAAGTTCAAACAACAGTCAACAATAGAAATCAACCAAGCCTAGTCTAAGGTAACCTCGACCTAGACAACTCCTAACTGGTTGATTGTCCACAAGAGGTAGAATGTAGACTTTGACCACAAGCTAATCAGCCAGGTCAGGGCAGATTGGTGGGAGGTTTTCCGTCAAAGACGTTCCTTAATTAAATAACCACCAATCTTCGGGCTTTCGGCCCTCAATCCCCTTCCTAGACACTGATTTGTCAGGAGTTAATTTCCAACACCTTCCCTCTTTAGGATGATCTCCTAGTGAGTTCGAGATGTCCCTAAGGCCAACGTCTATCAGATTTTACTTTGGCTTAGGTTTGTGAGTGCTTGGAGTCTGATTTTTGGGCCAAGGAAGGGTGATTAAATCCCCACCTTATCTTGTTATTGGGTGTTGCCCTTAAAATCAATTTGTGCTAGTGTACAAGATAAATAAGATTCACTCAAAGCGATATAAACCAACCAAGAAATGAGTCCTATTCTGAATGCATTGTGTACGTACCTTGCTCCAGCACTCTTCAACAGTAAAGTAAATGAATTGAAAAGACTCGTGCCAAGAATGCAAACGTCTAATCAATTTTTTAACTTTTCAACAAGTGTTTTACTGTTGACTTAAAACAGGGATGTTGGATAGCAGAATAGCACAAATATGACATATAAAAACTGAAATTTTTGCGAGCAATATGTCCTGCAAAAAAGAGTTTTTAGTAGTCCAATGAATTTTTTCAGATTTTGCAAAGCAATTTCTTAAATTTTGTTTCCTACTTTCGAGAGCAGGGGCACAGAATTTGCAAGTCTTCTCGGCAACGCTTTAATGCTAGATCTTGATCTTCAAGTCCTGAAACAACACACAAAACTTGTTAAAACAACTGCACCGTTCCCTCCCCGGCAACGGCGCCAAAATTTGATTGCTAAAAGAAAGAACAACCAATGAGTTTAAGAGTTTACCGTGTAGCTTGTGGCTAACGGTCGTGTTAACGAGGAGGGATGCAATAGAAGCTTTTCGGTGAATTGTTTTAAAGTAAGGAATTGTGTTCGTTTTTTATGAAGAAGAGAATGGAAAGAAAGAGATGAATGAAAGAAAATTTGCAACTTTTAGAAAAGGTTTTGGAGAAGGGATTTAGAAAGCTTGAAAATTGTTTTGTTGTTTTGTAATAATGAAGAAAGTCTGGGCTCACTATCTCCCTACTCAATTGTTCATTCTTCTCTTAAAATGTTAAGTCCCTCAAGTGATCATTTGCAAAACTTAAAGTTGATTTTTAGAAAGCTTTAAATAAAGCACATAAGAGGTTGGAAGAGTTGAGTCTTTTCTTCAAGAAATCGTTAGAATTGAATATTAAAGCATCAAGCGCGAAGAAGTAAGAATGAATTAAAAACAATTCAAGAGATGTTCATGAAAGAATTGTGAATTCAACTATCCAAACCCATCCTCATGTGCCTTCAAGAACACTTTAAAAAAAAAGGCTTTAAGTAAGGCATTCATATGAGTCATCGGCTCTTTTTCTTTTAAAAACAGGAGAGAAGAAGAGCAAAGAGAGTTGCGATAGCAAGCCCAGAAAAACGTTTAGTTATCCATAGAGAATAAAGAAGAAAACAAAATTATGCACGACATACCGAAACAAGAGTGGAAGGGAATGTGGCTTGATCTTGTCTTGCTGTCACTTCAATCTTCAAGTACAAGCTCTCAGTCCTCTTTCTCACAAGTTTTGATACTGGACTACAAATTAAAAAGCAAGATTACAATTTTTGTTCTAGCTAACAAAGAGCCTAAATCCTAAGAACATAAATACAAAACTTTAATCCTAGTCTTCGCTGCATTTTTCTTTGCTAAAACCCATATTTATAGCCAAAACCCTAACAGGTAGGATCCCGGGAAGATTGGGGGAGCAAACGTTCCCCCAACAACCTCCAAATGGCCGCGAAAACGCGGCTTGGGCCGCGTTTCCGCGGCCCTGGTGTGGCCAAGTGGCCACACCAAAAGGGGAGAAGATCACTGGTTGGTGTTTGTCCTGTATCTCCTGCTGGTTTTCTTGTTTCTGCTCCAACCGTAGACGAAACAGCCTTTGATTTTGTGGCTTCAATCGTTTGATTCAGGGAGGATTTTCTCAACCTCTTAATATGCCAAGATTTAACCCTGATTTCTTCATTTCGAATTTATTCTGAATTAATTCAGACTTTGGTGGGCTTTTGGGCTTGTTTCTCTTTTCTTTCTTCAAGCACTTGGGCCTACATTTAGCAAAGAAAAAGAAAACTTATTAATAGGATTTATTAGCTAAAAAGCATGGTAAGGTGACAAAATATATGCAACATATGTGACAAATCACACCTCCACACTTATCTTTTGCTCGCCCTCGAGCAAAACATCAGATTAATCAATTATTAGACCACTTTCTCAGGTCACTCGATTGCACTGAGCATGTGCAACAAGCCGTTAAACCTCTAGGTTACCCTAAAGGACGAGTTTTGTCTCGTGAGGATTTTCAGCGGATTGCACCTACAAAATCCTAAAAAAAAGAAAAAAAGTTAGTATTTTCGAAAAGCATTTTTCTTTTTTTAAGGAGAAAATATTTGAAGTATATTTGTGAGAGTTTAAGTAATCTATAAGTTAAAGGAATATCAAATTTTCATTCTTAAACTTAGTCTCTATTCAAAAACATGTCATCAATTAAAGTAAGGAGTCAAATTGTACTTCTCATATAGTCTATTAATTTACCCTGAGTCGTATGCACCATCGTGACTTGTAAAGTTTACTAAGGGTTCTTCAACATTAACTCCTATGCCTTATATTTATTTATTTTTGGTGAAATTTATTCCTCAATTTCATTAGGCTTTCTAATCTGCCCATGTAACGAGCATTAAGTCGGTGTCACCCAAATCGGATAGTTTTAGGGTACCAGGTGAGAAAACACCCCTAAGGACTTAAACACTCGAGCAGATAAGGCCACGAAACCAAGATTTTTATTTATATGATGTACCCCTTTTAGGCGTGAATACTTATGCTTCATGAGGCATAAATCCAGCTTAATCAGAGGATACACATTTTTTTTAAAAGTATCTAATTATCTTTTGCATAAATACTAAGGCTTGCTTAGGCCAAAGCACCTGGCTAATCTTATTTTTTTTATATATATTTTTTTATAAGGCATAAGAGTTTCTGTTTTTAACCCTAAGTGTGTAAGTGTATTTTGTGTGCATATGTCATCAAGGTAAATATCAAGACTAAATTACTTCCCAAATTTTCTTCCTGACCCTAAAAATCAAACAAGTTATCTTATTTTGACCAAGTGTAAGAAATCCTAATTATGATTCTCCTATTCCTTAAAATTGACTTAAACTCTTACAAAAAATATATCAAAATATTGTCTACCCTTTTCAAAAAGTTTTTTTTTAATTTATATATATCCATTTTTTTCTTTTTTTTCTTTATATCAGTCATGTTAGAACCTCATGTTAGAATCCTCCCCACACTTATCTCATGCATTGTCCCCAATGTATGAAAGAAATGTATAAATGCATGAAATAAAATGGAAAGGAGGAAAGTTACCGATACACTGGGTCAAAAAGACCCATTGTCGTTTCATTTACCGGCACCGATTCCAAGAAAGGTTTAAGGCGTTGACCATTTACCTTAAAGTCATTTCCATTCTTGGGGTTACTGATCTCAACTGCACCGTGTGAAAACACGATTTTTACAACGAATGGCCCAGTCCATCTCGATTTCAATTTTCCTGAAAAAAGATGAAGCCTAGAATTATAGAGTAAGACTTTTTGTCCGGGACAAAGGTTTTCTTATGATGTTCTTGTCATGGAAAATCTTGACTCTCTCTTTAGTGATCCTAGCATTCTCATAGGCTTCATTTCTCAATTCCTCCAATTCGAAAATTTGTAATTTCTGAAGGTCACCGGCCTTAGTCAAGTCGAAATTCAACTGTTTAATTGCCCATAAGGCTCGGTGCTCTAACTCAACGGGCAAGTAACAAGGTTTGCCATAGACTAACCTATAGGGAGACATTCTTAGAATCGTCTTGAAAGCGGTCCTGTATGCCCATAGAGCATCTACAAGTTTGATGGACCAATCTTTCCGGTTTTGGTTCACAGTTTTCTCAATATAAGCTTGACTTGTCTATTTGAAACCTCAACTTGCTCACTGGTTTGAGGATGATAAGGTGTGGACAACTTGTGAGTTATGGCATACTTTCGCATAAGGGCTTCAAAAGATCTATTGCAAAAGTGAGTGCCATTATCACTGATGATAGCACGAGGGGTTCCGAAGCGGGAAAAAATGTTCTCTTTCAAAACTTTATGACAACTTTGTTATCATTAGTTTTACAAGGAATGGCTTCTACCCACTTGGACACGTAATCCATAGCAACCAATATGTATTGTTCCCAAATGAATTAGGAAATGGACCCATAAAGTCGATGCCCAAACATCTAAGAGTTCTATTTTAGAATTGGGTTGAGGGGTATCATATTTCGGTGTGAAATCCTTCCTACCATTTGGCATCTAGGGCACGTCTTGCAAAATTCATAAGCATCCTTGAACAAAGTGGGCCAATAAAACCCACTTTGTAGCACTTTTTTAGCAGTCTTGTGGAGATCAAAGTGTCCACCGCATGCAAGTTCGTGACAGAAGGATAGAACACTCCTAACCTCCTCATCGGGAATGCATCTCCTAATAATTTGGTCGGAACGGTACTTGAAAAGATACGGTTCCTCCCAAAAGAAATAACGGACTTGGGATAAGAACCAGTAAACATCATTTTTGGACCAATGAGATGGAGTTTGGTTTGTGACTAAGTAATTCACTATATCAGCAAACCAAGGTTCCCTAGAGATAGCTAAGAGATGTTCATCAGGAAAATCCTTATTTATGGGTAATTCGTTGCATGGAGAATTAGGGATCCGTGAGAGGTGGTCAGCAACGACATTTTCTACGCCTTTCTTATCTCGAATCTCAAGATCGAATTCTTGAAGAAGGAGGATCCAACGAATCAGTCGGGCCTTGGCATCCTTCTTCATCATGAGGTACCTAAGCGCAGAATGATCGGTGAAAACGGTAGTTTTGGACCCTAGTAGGTAGGGACGAAACTTCTCTAAGGCAAACAGTACTGCCAAGAATTTCTTCTGCAGTGTAGTTCAGTTGAGCATCATTAGAGTCCTACTAGAGTAGTAGATCACATGCTGCTTGTTATCAATGCGTTGTCCTAGGACAGCACCTATGGCAAAATCGGAAGCATCGCACATGATCTCAAACGGCTTAGACCAATCTGGTGCAGATATGATTGGTGCAGAAATAAGCTCTCTCTTAAGCTTCTCCTAAGAATTTATGCATTCAGCATCGAAAGTGAAGGACACATCCTTAACTAACAGATTAGTCAAGAGCCTAGCAATTTTGTTAAAATCCTTGATAAATCTTCGGTAGAAACCAGCGTGTCCTAAGAAGGATCTAATGTCCTTAACGCATTTGGGCATGGAAGCTTAGCAATAACCTCAATTTTGGCTCTATCCACTTCAATTCCTTTCTTGGAGATTTCATGACCCGAGACAATTCCATGTTTTACCATGAAGTGGCATTTCTTCCAGTTCAGTGTCAGATTTTCTCAGCATAACGTTGGAGGATGAGTTCTAAATGGTGGAGACATTGAGTGAATGAATCTCCGTAGATGGAGAAATTATCCATGAAGATTTCTAAGAAGCGTTCTATCATATCAGAGAAAAGACTCAACATGCAACGTTGAAAAGTTGCTGGGGCATTGCATAAGCCGAAGGGCATTCGACGATAAGCAAATGTCCCAAATGGACATGTGAACGTAGTCTTTTCTTGATCCTCAGGAGCGATAGGGATCTGGTTATAGCTCGAGTAGCCGTCCAAGAAACAGTAATACACGTGACCCGCCAAACGTTCAAGCATTTGATCAATGAAGGGAAGTGAAAAATGGTCCTTACGAGTTGCAGCATTCAGTTTCCTATAGTCAATGCAAACTCGAATCTTCGTGGGAAGTCGAGTTTGAACCAACTCTTTGTTCTCGTTTTTCACTACGGTGAAACCAGATTTCTTTGGGACCGCGTGGACGGGACTGACCTATTGGCTATCAGAAATGGGATAAATTATCCCATTGTCTAAGAGTTTTATGATTCAGTATGAACAGCCTCTTGCATTATAGGGTTTAACCTATGCTGCGGGTCTCTTTTGGGTGTGGCGTCTTCATTGAGATGAATGCGATGTTGAATGATGGCTGGACTTAATCTCTTGATATCAGTCATAGTCCACCCAATGGCTTCCTTATGTTTTCTTAGAATAGCTTTTAGATTTTCTCTTCCCCGTCATTTAAATGGGAGGCAATGATGACAGGAAAGGTCTCTTGTTCGCCTAGATAGGCGTACTTGAGATGCGCAGGTAGGGCTTTCAATTCTAAGGAGGAGGTAGGCTTACTAGAAGGACTGGTCAACTCTAGTGGCTCCATTGTTGGTGAAATGGGTTTTGATGCCCAATTCACAGCAGAATCTACAACCTGATCAAGATTAAAGTCGTCAGACTCTAACCCAAAGTCACTCTCTGCTTCTAATTCCATTTCTTCCCCGTGTTCACTTGTCAAGTTCTCAATTAGGTGACTTCAAATGTTTGGTTCTCGATATCGCGGGGTTGTTTTCCTAGATTGAAGACATTGACTTCTCTAGTCATGTCCCCAAAGTTTAACCTCATAGACCCATTCCTACAATTGATGATGGCATTAGCAGTAGTAAGGAATGGTCGACCTAGGATAACAGGAGTTTGAGCCCTACGATTGGAGTTGGGCACAGGTTGTCTCCAGAACTATAAAATCGATAGGGTAAATGAACTCTCCTACCCGGATCAGGACATCATTAATCTCTCCTTTTGAACTTTAACAGAACGGTCAGCCAGTTAGATGGTGACTCGAGTTGGACTAAGATCGCCCAACCCGAGTTGTTGATAAACAGAGAATGGAAGCAAGTTGATACTTGCCCCCAAGTCAAGAAGTGCACGACTAATCTCGGCTTGTCCTATTGTGCAGGCAATGGTGGGGACTATCTGGATCCTTGTACTTGACAGGGATAGGACCCGATAATAGCTCACTAATATTAGTGGCTAAGAAGACCTTCTTTGGAACATTATTCTTTCTCTTCTTGTGCACATGTCCTTAAGAAACTTAGCATAGGAAGGAACTTGTTGGATGGCATCAAGAAGTGGCACATTTATCTTCACTTGGTTAAACATCTCAATTATCTTGTCCATGTGAGGATTTTGCTTGTTGTTTTTCAGCCTATTAGGAAATGGCACTATAGGTTGGTGCACCTGGCTGGCTGACTTGTCTTTTTCAGATTCGTCAGAATTGGAAGGAATTGGATTAGATGAGGTGGAAGCTGATTGTGGTTGTGCTAAATGGGATTGTTGGTGTTGACACTTGGTTATCAACTCTCTTTTCTGAGCTCAATGTATGAACAGCATTACATTGATTGAATGAAGGATCCTCAGCCAAATGAGCCTGTTGGAAATTCCTCGGATTGGTGACTGGCTGACTAGGCAGGGTACCCTTTTGTCTCTCGTTCTGTGGGTTGGCTAGTTGACTCATTTGAACTCTAACCTCTGAATGGTTTGCATGAGAGATTCTTGGTTTTTCATATATCTCTCCATGTTTCTTTCAAAGTCAGTCATTCTTCTTTCTAATTGAGGATTCTGGAAGGAGGATTGTTGAGCTTGGTTGGGAAAGTTTTGTTGATAATTTGGAAAGTTTGGTGGATAGTTGGGAGAATTATTATGGAAATTGGAGAAGTTGGGTTGATGATTGGAAGAATTATTACCATGATGGAAGTGGTAGCATGATTTGATCGTGAATGGTCCAAGTTATTCTGGCTCCATGAGAAATTAAGGTGATTTCTCCAGCCGGGATTGTACGTCGGAGCGTAAGGGTTATTGTTCGGCCTTGAAAAGGCCGCATTCATCGGTTCATGGTAGGATTGCTGAGCCTGAAACACTGGGCACTCCTCGAACACATGATTCATGGCTTGACAGTAAGTGCAGCCCGGTGTTGGAAATTGGTTCGGTCTGACTTGATTGACTGAACTTGGTTCTTTCATTTCTAGAGCTTCCAGTCTTCTAACCAGGTTAGCTAACTTAGCCTCATTAGCGATGGACGATTCGATGGAATGGAGACCTCCTTTGAAGAGATGGAGTTAGGATTCCTAGAGGTCTCACTAGCAGATTCCCATTGGATGGTCTCTCAGCTAAATTTTCATACAAATCCCATCCTTCATCTTCATCTCTCTGCAAGAAACCCCCTTGGCACATACTTTCTAAGAGGGTTTTGGTGGAATAGTCTAAAACCGTCATAGAGAATTTGGCATTGTCGCCATTTCTCTATTCCATGGTGTGGACATTGGACAAGGAGGTCTTTAAAGCGTTCAAAGTACCTCCAGAACGGTTCACTAGGTTCTTACTTGAGTTGCATGATCGTCTTCCTAATGAGAGCGGTTTTATGGATAGGATAGAATTTCTTCAAGAAAACCTTGATGAAACCATCCCAAGACGTGATGAACCGGCTGCTAAGCTGAAGAGCACTTCTTTACTAGGTCCTTAAGTGCAAAAGGGATAAATCTCAACCTAATAGCATCGTCTACAAGGTGTGAGATTTTCATCATTAGACATACTTTCTCAAATTCTCTTATAAAGAAGTAGGCATCTTCGGACTCTAGGCCATGAAACTTGGGGAGTATGTTGATAAATTGAGGCTTGAGCTCGAAATTGTATTCACCAACCGATGGAAGTAAAATGTAAGATGAAAGTGAGGTCCTAATGGGGTAGAACCTATCCTGCAGTGATGTTGATTGAGCCATTACCGGATCTGGTCTTGGTTCAAACTTGGGTGGTGATGTGTTTCTAGTCAACCTAGATGAATTAGGGTCTCTCGACCACACTTGCATACACAAACACAATCACAACCACAACAAGTTCAAACAACAGTCAACAATAGAAATCAACCAAGCCTAGTCTAAGATAACCTCGACCTAGACAACTCCTAACTGGTTGATTGTCCACAAGAGGTAGAATGTAGATTTTGACCACAAGCTAATCAGCCAGGTCAGGGCAAGATTGGTGGGAGGTTTTCCGTCAAAGACTTTCCTTAATTAAATAACCACCAATCTTCGGGCTTTCGGCCCTCAATCCCCTTCCTAGACACTGATTTGGCAGGAGTCAATTTCTAACACCTTCCCTCTTTAGGATAATCTCCTAGTGAGTTCGAGATGTCCCTAAGGTCAACGTCTATCAGATTTTACTTAGGCTTAGGTTTGTGAGTACTTGGAGTCTGATTTTGAGCCAAGGAAGGGTGATTAAATCCCCACCTTATCTTGTTATTGGGTGCTGCCCTTAAAATCAATTTGTGCAAGTGTACAAGATAAATAAGATTCACTCAAAGCGATATAAATCAACCAAGAAATGAGTCATTTCTGAATGCAATGCGTACGTACCTTACTCCAGCACTCTTCAATAGTAAAGTAAATGAATTGAAAAGACTCGTGCCTAGAATGCAAACGTCTAATCAATTTTTTAACTTTTCAACAAGTGTTTTACTGTTGACTTAAAACGGGATGTGGATAGCAGAAATAGCACAAATATGACATATAAAAACTAAAATTTTTGCGAGCAATATGTCCTGCAAAAAAGAGTTTTTAGTAGTCCAATGAATTTTTTCAGATTTTGCAAAGCAATTTCTTTAAATTCTGTTTCCTACTTTCGAGAGCAGGGGCACAAAATTTGCAAGTCTTCTCGGCAAAGCTGAATGCTAGATCTTGATCTTCAAGTCCCTGAAACAACACACAAAACTTGTTAAAACAACTGCACCGTTCCCTCCCCGGCAACGGCGCCAAATTTGATTGCTAAAGAAAGAACAACCAATGAGTTTAAGAGTTTACCGTGTAGCTTGTGGCTAACGGGTCGTGTCCACGAGGAGGGATGCGATGGAAGCTTTTCGGTGAATCATTTTAAAACAAGGAATTGTGTTCATTTTTATGAAGAAGAGAATGGAAAGAAAGAGATGAATGAAAGAAAAATTGTAACTTTTAGAAAAGGTTTTGGAGAAGGTGATTTAGAAAGCTTGAAAATTGTTTTGTTGATTGTAATAATGAAGAAAGTCTGGGCTCACTATCTCCCTACTCAATTGTTCATTCTTCTCTTAAAATGTTAAGTCCCTCAAGTGATCATTTGCAAAACTTAAAGTTGATTTTAGAAAGCTTTAAGTAAAGCACATAAGAGGTTGGAAGAGTTGAGTCTTTTCTTCAAGAAATCGTTAGAATCGAATATTAAAGCATCAAGCGCGAGAAGAAAGAATGAATTAAAAACAATTCAAGAGATGTTCATGAAAGAATTGTGAATTCAACTATCCAAACCCATCCTCATGTGCCTTCAAGAACACTTTCAAAAAGAAAGGCTTTTAAGTAAGGCATTCATATGAGTCATCGGGTCTTTTTCTTTTAAAAACAGGAGAGAAGAAGAGCAAAAGAGAGTTGCGATAGCAAGCCCAGAAAAACGTTTAGTTATCCATAGAGAATAAAGAAGAAAACAAAATTATGCACGACATACCGAAACAAGAGTTGTAACGCCCCGATCCCATGGATACGGAGACGTTATGGCGACGTACATACGCGAGGTGAAAACACGCTCACGCGTACGTTAAGCCTCAATACAGTACATACCCTCCATATAGACATGAGGTCCAGCATAAAAGCAGTACAAGGATACCTACAGAAAGTGGTTAGCGATCATAACAGATATGAAAAATGGGAACAAATAAGATAACAGAAATAAATGACCAAGATACCTAGGAATAGGCCCGATGAGGAATCTCCTATGTGACTCCACGGCACTATCTGATAATACGATAACTCCGATCTCCAATCTGGGCACGCAAACCCAGGGTCGTCAGAAAGCGACCTAGTGAGTGGTAAAATGAAGGAGGCAGTAATATATACAATAGTACTACAACCATGATACTAATATATATTACAAGGTGTGATAATAGTGATACCATCTAATACGCATATACGAAACAGTACACATATATATAAACATGTTTTAGTGTAATACCATCTCTACCTGGCCGGGTATCATCATGTCATATCTATAGTCGGTCCAGTTTATATAATAACTAATGTTGTCTAGTGGTGACGTCATAGACATGAACAGGATAGTGGTGACGTGATAGAGGTGAACATGCAGATGAGCATATGTCTGCAACAATAAAATATATGCAATGCAGAACATGCATAGTATGCCACTACATACAGTGTAACATATACCAGGTAATGTAACAAAGTATACATGTGCATGAGTAGTAGGGCACTAAAGAAAGTGTAACAGGAAACAGGAACAATAGTAAGGTATACATGTCACATGATAGCAGATAAATGATCAGGAACAGTAACAAGTACAACTAAACATGTAGCAGGCAGGTCATGTCAAAGTCATGTCATTTATACAATATAGTAGCGATCAGTATCACCTGATATTTTAATCAATCTCTACCAGTGTCCCATACCACTGGCAGTTCATACTGGAGCCCGCACTCCAGTCGAACCCATCCGGACATGGCCTAAGGGTACCATTATCCAGACGAGAGAGTGACCAAATAACAAGTGTTCCCAACGTCACTATTGTGTATACTGTTTTATTATGTTAATTGGAAACCCATGGTCGAGGAGTTCTTATCGGGTGGATGTATCCCGTGCATACCCGGGATCACGGCCTTAAACGGACCCCTGGCTGCTAAGACCAGGGCCCTCCGCAAAGAGGGGAGCACGAATCAAGTAACGGGAGCTCATGGAGCTAGTGGTAGGTAGCACTACCGTCCCCTGCAGTGGGACTAATAATATGGATCCAGTACATCACCCGATAAGATCTAATCAAACCGTCAAGTCTCCCCCATACCAAGTTATCATTATGATCTGATATGTCAAGTATACAATGTAACACGATACATGATATGGGTAACATGATAACTGGACCAGAGCTCTGTTGATAGCATAGAACAATATAACGGGAATCGGAACAATATATCAGGAACAATATAAAAGGAGGAACAATATAACGGGAACAATATAACAGGATCAATAGATGTGGAAGTCCACATATTGCATATCAACAGCTCTCATGTCCAGTAACGGAACGGCTATCAATAACAGGAAACAATCATATAACATGAATACGGTAACATGGCACAATAATACATGTAATATGAACGGGGATCCATATGACAAGAAGAAAGAAACAATACATACATGTACACTCGTGTGGTGAGCATAGATAACAGTGATATGCCGAGAATCCTTGGAATGATGAGAACATAGATATCTATACACATGACTACAAAATAATATTGTGACGTATCATATTATCTGTGCAACGGTGATACTAACACATGAACTATCAGTGTCGCGTATCCATGGCATCGTAACTATATGTATGTAGCTGTAATGAAATAACGTCTAGCGAATTAGTGTCTCTATGTACCGGTGGCACATAGTGTTACTTGTAAGAGAATTTGTGTAACGATAATCCATGTGCAGGAGATAATAGTGTCCCTGGGTGATAGGATATCCAAGTCATGGTGTGAATACTAATGTTAGTGTCTGGGGTCATAGCATCTACTCAAGTGTCAACTACCGCTAATAAGAATAACGATTCCTATATCCTGAATACAGTAGGTGCTACCAATTATGAAGCAGAATAATCTATCTTTAATTATCAATTTATAGGCTAGTGTTTACTTCGGAAACTAACCAATCATCCAGATATATCTCTACATGGTGTAATAAATTAGGTATCATCTATCTATCAGTATTTTGACTACAGAGGTTTAATTATAATAATGATTTACAGATAAGCACGTTTATTAATTAGACAACCAACCAAGATATTAAACATGATAAAATATAATTTATAAAAGGAAAACACTCACAACTAGCCATAGGAAGGTAGCTCTCTTTCCCACGATCGCAACGGATCTAGAATTGTCCCAATCGGAGTCCGGATTCTCCCGATATCGTCTGAATACTAAATCATAATAAATAGGGTTAAATATGTAAATAAAATATTAAATGCAAATACTGACATGCACAATGGGGTTTCTGTAAAATTACCTGTAATGGGTTTGGATACGGGTTAACGGGCCGGGTTTGGATCCGATAACCCGAACCCATAACTTAAATGAAACGGATATGGGTTCTCGGGTTATTGGGTTTACCTTGACCCAATAGGGGTTAATGGTTTGTTCCAACCGATAAGGTTATAGTGGGTTCGGGTGCGAACCCACACACACAGCGCACACCCACACACACCTCACACTCCCACACACACAGAGCACACACCCACTCACACACTCACAGCACACACTCACTCACACACACACACACACAGCACGCACTCACTTCACACTCACACACACACCTCACACACCCCCCACATACACACAGCACACACACCTCACATACTCACACACACACATACACACACACACACACAGCACGCACTCACCTCACACCCACACCCAAACACAGCAAACACAACACACACACACAGCAAACACACACACACACACACACACACACACAGCACGCACTCACCTCACACCCACACAGCAAACACAACACACACACACACAGCAATCACACACACACCAGAAAACACACACACACACAGAGAACACACACACCCACACACAGAAAGAGCAGCAGCAGCAGCAGCGCTGCTGCTGCTGCGTCCGCCGTGGCCGGCCACTGGCCGCTAGCCGGTCTGGCCGGCGGCGCGCGCCGCGCCCACGCCGGCGCCAACTCCCGCAGTCCGCGCTGGCTGCAGGGGAGAGAAAAAGAGGGGAGAGAGAGAATTTACCAAGGAGAGAGAGAGGAGAAGAAAGAGAGAGAGAGAGAGAGAGTGAGGGGAGAGAGAGAGGATTAGAGATTTTAAATAGGGGGGGAGGCGGTGGGAAGTCAAAGGCGGTGGAGGAATTCGCTGGAGAATTGGAGAAGGAGAAAAAAAAGAAAGGAAAAGAAAAGATTAAAAGATTAATTATTATTATTATTATATTGGCCCAAAATTTGACCAGCTCCGAACGGTGCCCAAAAATTACAAAAAATAAAGAATATTATCCTGAGACGTAATATGAAGACGTTTGTCAAAACTCAATCTGGTTTGTAAATTAAAAATCCTGGAAGATGTCGCCGGTACCGGGCGATACCGGTTTGGCCCGATTTTGATAAATTTAGAAAAATCTCCAAAAATACCTGAACGTAGAGAACACGAATCTAAGGCACACAGCGAAAGCGGATTCTCCAAATTCTATTCCATTTGCGAAATAAAAATAGGAATGCCGGTAATCGGTATCCGTCGACACCGACTACGGAGATTGCCAAAATAATCAGAAAAATTCCAGAAAATCCTGAAAAATGTAAAATATTAAAAAATGATTTTTGAAACTGAAATCAATTCAATCAGACTACCACGGAGGTCAAATCAATTTTGTACGCCGTATCGCGTACCGATACGGTATACGTACACAGGGGATCAGGGGGTTACATTTCTCCCCACCTTACAAAAAATTGCGTCCTCGCAATTTTCATTCAGGTGTGAGAACAATATTTCCAACCCCAAAGCCTAAAGGTTACGGGTCTACGGCACTTCCGCTGCGCACTCTGATATCTTTAAGGAACTCGGAATGAAGAAGTATGGGGGTGAACTAACACTAACGGATGGGAAGGAAAGACGATTCAAGAAAAATGAGAAGGAAATCGGATGCTTTGATTGACAGCTGAAAGGAAGGAAGAAATAGAACAGAGTCAAGGAATGAATCGTCAAGGTCATGGTATTCTTATACTCGTTGCTGGAACCCAAATTCAGATACAGATAAGTTAATCTGAACCCGATTGTACTGTTGGTAAGAGCCTGAGGATTGACCCAGGTGGTTACCCACACCAGGTGTGAACCTAGGCTCTGATACGACTATGTAACGCCCCGATCTCATGGATACGGAGACGTTATGGCGACGTACATACGCGAGGTGAAAACACGCTCACGCGTACGTTAAGCCTCAATACAGTACATACCCTCCATATAGACATGAGGTCCAGCATAAAAGCAGTACAAGGATACCTGCAGAAAGTGGTTAGCGATCATAACAGATATGAAAATAGGAACAAATAAGATAACAGAAATAATGACCAAGATACCTAGGAATAGGCCCGATGAGGAATCTCCTATGTGACTCCACGGCACTATCTGATAATACGATAACTCCGATTTCCAATCTGGGCACGCAAACCCAGGGTCGTCAGAAAGCGACCTAGTGAGTGGTAAAATGAAGGAGGCAGTAATATATACAATAGTACTACAACCATGATACTAATATATAGTACAAGGTGTGATAATAATGATACCATCTAATACGCATATACGAAACAGTACACATATATATAAACATGTTTTAGTGTAATACCATCTCTATCTGGCCGGGGTATCATCATGTCATATCTATAGTCGTGTCCAGTTTATATAATAACTAATGTGTTGTCTAGTGGTGACGTCATAGACATGAACAGGATAGTGGTGACGTGATAGAGGTGAACATGCAGATGAGCATATGTCTGCAACAATAAAATATATGCAATGCAGAACATACATAGTATGCCACTACATACAGTGTAACATATACCAGGTAATGTAACAAAGTATACATGTGCATGAGTAGTAGGGCACTAAAGAAAGTGTAACAGGAAACAGGAACAATAGCAAGGTATACATGTCACATGATAGCAGATAAATGATCAGGAATAGTAACAAGTACAACTAAACATGTAGCAGGCAGGTCATGTCAAAGTCATGTCATTTATACAATAGTAGCGATCAGTATCACCTGATATTTTAATCAATCTCTACCAGTGTCACATACCACTGGCAGTTCATACTGGAGCCCGCACTCCAGTCGAACCCATCCGGACATGGCCTACGGGTACCATTATCCAGACGAGAGAGTGACCAAATAACAAGTGTTCCCAACGTCACTATTGTGTATACTGTTTTATTATGTTAATGGAAACCCATGGTCGAGGAGTTCTTATCGGTGGATGTATCCCGTGCATACCCGGGATCACGGCCTTAAACGGACCCCTGGCTGCTAAGACCAGGGCCCTCCGCAAAGAGGGGAGCACGAATCAAGTAACGGGAGCTCATGGAGCTAGTGGTAGGTAGCACTACCGTCCCTGCAGTGGGACTAACAATATGGATCCAGTACATCACCCGATAAGATCTAATCAACCGTCAAGTCTCCCCCATACCCAAGTTATCATTATGATCTGATATGTCAAGTATACAATGTAACACGATACATGATATGGGTAACATGATAACTGGACCAGAGCTCTGTTGATAGCATAGAACAATATAACGGGAATCGGGAACAATATATCGGGAACAATATAACGGGAACAATATAACAGGATCAATAGATGTGGAAGTCCACATATTGCATATCAACAGCTCTCATGTCCAGTAACGGGAATATCCATATCAATAACAGGAAACAATCATATAACATGAATACGGTAACATGGCACAATAATACATGTAATATGAACGGGGATCCATATGACAAGAAGAAAGAAACAATACATACATGTACACTCGTGTGGTGAGCATAGATAACAGTGATATGCCGAGAATCCTTGGAACGATGAGAACATAGATATCTATATACATATGACTACAAAATAATATTGTGACGTATCATATTATCTGTGCAACGGTGATACTAACACATGAACTATCAGTGTCGCGTATCCATGCATCGTAACTATATGCATGTAGCTGTAATGAAATAACGTCTAGTGAATTAGTGTCTCTATGTACCGTGGCACATAGTTTTACTTGTAAGAGAATTTGTGTAACGATAATCCATGTACAGGAGATAATAGTGTCCCTGGGTGATAGGATATCCAAGTCATGGTGTGAATACTAATGTTAGTGTCTGGGGTCATAGCATCTACTCAAGTATCAACTACCGCTAATAAGAATAACGATTCCTATATCCTGAATACAGTAGGTGCTACCAATTATGAAGCAGAATAATCTATCTTTAATTATCAATTTATAGGCTAGTGTTACTTCGGAAACTAACCAATCATCCAGATATATCTCTACATGGTGTAATAAATTAGGTATCATCTATCTATCAGTATGTTTGACTACAGAGGTTTAATTATAATAATGATTTACATAAGCACGTTTTATTAATTAAACAACCAACCAAGATATTAAACATGATAAAATAGAATTTATAAAAGGAAAACACTCACAACTAGCCATAGGAAGGTAGCTCTCTTTCCCACGATCGCAACGGATCTAGAATTGTCCCAATCGGAGTCCGGATTCTCCCGATATCGTCTGAATACTAAATCATAATAAATAGGGTTAAATATGTAAATAAAATATTAAATGCAAATACTGAAATGCACAATGGGGTTTCTGTAAAATTACCTGTAATGGGTTTGGATACGGGGTAACGGGCCGGGTTTGATCCGATAACCCGAACCCATAACTTAAATGAAACGGATATGGGTTCTCGGGTTATTGGGTTTACCTTGACCCAATAGGGTTTAATGGGTTTGTTCCAACCCGATAAGGTTATAGTGGGTTCGGGTGCGAACCCACACACACAGCGCACACCCAC